>JARQOC010000819.1:0-59462 GCA_033576535.1 Allobates femoralis | reverse complement strand
CTGTTATTATACCTTTGTGTCTACCGTATTAAATGTAAGAATTATATCTATGATGTGGGTGTGATAAATATTTTGCATTACTCACATCCAAGCATCTGTTTACTATTTATATCTCTTTTTAATAAAAAGGAATATTGACTAACTGATTGATTTTGAAAGGTTTAACACTCACATTCAAATAGCTTAAGGCTGGTTTCACACTGGCGTTCCCCTCCGCAACGTTCTGCGGAGGGGAATCGCCATGTGAGCGCAGCCAGCGCAAGCCCCTATGTTTATAATGGGGACGCACGATGCTGCGCTTGACTGGCCATGACCGTGCGCTCCCATTCACTCCCATATGTGATTTGTACGCAGGCGGATACCTGCGCACAAATCACACAGTCTCGTCCGCACCAGGAATGCAACATGTCGCGTCCTTGGTGCGGACGAGAGTGTGTGATTTGTGCGTACAAATCACATATTGCAGTCAATGGGTGTGCATGGTCTTGCGCAGTCAAGCAAAGCACTGTGCGCTCCCATTATAAACATAGGGCTTGCGCTGGCTTCGCTCACATGGCGGTTCCCCTCCACAGAACACTGCGGAGGGGAACGCCAGTGTGAAACCAGCCTAAG
Source organism: Allobates femoralis (assembly GCA_033576535.1). Lineage (NCBI taxonomy): Eukaryota > Metazoa > Chordata > Amphibia > Anura > Aromobatidae > Allobates > Allobates femoralis. The sequence continues at coordinate 58,850 of JARQOC010000819.1, read as the reverse complement.
ACCCCTTCCACTCTATCTATAGCTGCATTGAAATAGTGCAGTGAAGGGATAAGGGAGGTAAGCCTTCGCTTGGTAGGGGCACAGTCATGTATACGATTAGGGCCTTGTTCACACATATCAGCTTTTTTGGGCTTCTCTGCGTTTTTGTAGCTGTTAAAAAAAACGCAGATGCGTTAACGCAGGGTGCAATTGAGTGTAGCTGCGTTTTTTCACTACACTTGCGTTTTTCTCCCCCAGTCCAAAAAAACGCTGCATGCAGCGTTTCTTGGGTGCTGTAAAAAAACGCAGGGGTTGTTTTAAATAACGCGTGCTTTTTTTAACATGGGGCCCTATGGAAAAAGCATGCGTTAACGGAGGGCACATATAGGCACCTGCGTTAACGCATGCTTTAACGCAGATGTGTTTTTAATGAAAAAATGACAAAATTCAAAAACATTTCTAAACCTTTCAGACACACAAGGGACACTTTTTGGCACTCTTAGAAAAACGCATGTGGTTTTTTGAGTGCTAAAAAAAACGCAAATTGTGTGTGAACAAGGCCTTGGGCTCCAACCCTATCTACCCACCCTTTTCTTCCCCAGTGTACATGATGTGTCTTTGTACATATGTATATGTTATCTTATGGGGGCTAATTTTAATCCATTTAATAAAACTAATTTTTTAAGTGTGATTTGATATGTTTTGGTCTGGGGAAATTTTATACCGTATACCGTATATACTCGTGTATAAGCCGACCCGTGTATAAGCCGACCCCCCTACTTTTGCCCCCAAAATCTGGGAAAACCTATTGACTCGTGTATAAGCCGAGGGTGGACCCCAGCACAGGTATACAGCCCCCAGCAGTGTGGTATACAGCAGCCTCCCCAGTGGTATATACAGGCCCCAGCAGTGTTACAGCAGCCTCCCCAGTGGTATATACAGCAGCAGCCCCAGTGGTAGTATACAGCAGCCCCAGTGGTAGTATACAGGTATATACAGCAGCCCCAGTGGTAGTATACAGCAGCCCCAGTGGTAGTATACAGCAGCCCCAGCAGCCCCAGAGGTATATACAGCAGCCCCAGTGGTAGTATACAGCAGCCCCAGTGGTAGTATACAGCAGCCCCAGCAGCCCCAGAGGTATATACAGCAGCCCCAGTGGTAGTATACAGCAGCCCCAGTGGTAGTATACAGCAGCCCCAGTGGTAGTATACAGCAGCCCCAGCAGCCCCAGAGGTATATACAGCAGCCCCAGTGGTAGTATACAGCAGCCCCAGTGGTAGTATACAGGTATATACAGCAGCCCCAGTGGTAGTATACAGCAGCCCCAGTGGTAGTATACAGCAGCCCCAGCAGCCCCAGAGGTATATACAGCAGCCCCAGTGGTAGTATACAGCAGCCCCAGAGGTATATACAGCAGCCCCAGTGGTAGTATACAGCAGCCCCAGTGGTAGTATACAGCAGCCCCAGCAGCCCCAGAGGTATATACAGCAGCCCCAGTGGTAGTATACAGCAGCCCCAGTGGTAGTATACAGGTATATACAGCAGCCCCAGTGGTAGTATACAGCAGCCCCAGTGGTAGTATACAACAGCCCCAGTGGTAGTATACAGCAGCCCCAGCAGCCCCAGTGGTAGTATACAGCAGCCCCAGTGGTAGTATACAGCAGCCCCAGAAGTATATACAGCAGCCCCAGTGGTAGTATACAGCAGCCCCAGTAGTAGTATACAGCAGCCCCAGCAGCCCCAGAGGTATATACAGCAGCCCCAGTGGTAGTATACAGCAGCCCCAGTGGTAGTATACAGGTATATACAGCAGCCCCAGTGGTAGTATACAGCAGCCCCAGTGGTAGTATACAGCAGCCCAAAAGGTATATACAGCAGCCCCAGCAGCCCCAGAGGTATATACAGCAGCCCCAGTGGTGTATACAGGGCCCCAGTGCTGTATACAGGGCCCCATTGGTGTATACAGGGCCCCAGTGCTGTATACAGGGCCCCAGTGGTGTATACAGGGCCCCAGTGCTGTATACAGGGCCCCAGTGCTGTATACAGGGCCCCAGTGGTGTATACAGGGCCCCAGTGCTGTATACAGGGCCCCAGTGCTGTATACAGGGCCCCAGTGGTGTATACAGGGCGGGCCCCAGTGGTGTATACAGTTCGGGCCCCAGTGGTGTATACAGGGCCCCAGTGGTGTATACAGGGCCCCAGTGCTGTATACAGGGCCCCAGTGGTGTATACAGGGCCCCAGTGCTGTATACAGGGCCCCAGTGCTGTATACAGGGCCCCAGTGGTGTATACAGGGCGGGTCCCAGTGGTGTATACAGGGCGGGCCCCAGTGGTGTATACAGGGTGGGCCCCAGTGCTGTATACAGGGCCCCAGTGCTGTATACAGGGCCCCAGTGGTGTATACAGGGCGGGCCCCAGTGGTGTATACAGGGCGGGCCCCAGTGGTGTATACAGGGCGGGCTCCAGTGGTGTATACAGGGCGGGCCCCCCTTCCCCCTTGCTGTCAGCCACCTGTAAAGAAATAGATCATTATACTTATCCCTGTCCTGTCGCCGCCGCTGCCGCCGCTCCCTGACACCCGCGCTCCTCCGTCTTCATCCGGCTTCTTCCTGCTGTGACCGGCAGGCGCAGGCAATGACGTCATTGTCTGTGCGCCGGTCACAGCAGGAAGAAGCCGGATGAAGACGGAGGAGCGCAGGTGTCAGGGAGCGGCGGCAGCGGCGGCGACAGGACAGGGATAAGTATAATGATCTATTTCTTTACAGGTGGCTGACAGCAAGGGGCAAGGGGGCCCCTGTATACACCACTGATGGTATATGACTCGTGTATAAACCGAAGGGGGGACTTTTCAGCACATTTTTTGTGCTGAAAAACTCGGCTTATACACGAGTATATACGGTAATTATTTTGATCAGTTTTTTTATACCCACAGTTTGGGCCAATACCCTTTTGTCATTACAAGAGGGTAGCCCAGGTGTGACCACTGGTTTTGCCAGTTGCTACACTAATCTAGGCCTGTGGTGGGGTGCATTTCGGGATAGTTACCTATATGAGCATAGGGATTAGAGAATGCATGTTGCATATGAAAATAAACGTGTGAATGCTTACAAGATTGACAACCAGTGAGCTGTCCAGAATGGTGTACATGAGCCACAGTCTATACAGCTTACTTGTGTATTCTGTGATATATGGGCTGTCCAGGGGGTCATTCTTTCTATAGGCAGAATAGCAGCTCAGGTTACACAAGGAGATAATTCATGTATCTTCAGATATTTTAAATAATTAGAGGACGAAGTAATGTCGGGGAAATTATTTGACATTGTTATAAACTGAATAAGTAATTGTAATTGTTTGATCTACTGAAGTCTTCATCTTGTCCTAAATTATGAGATGGTGTCTAAGTTGAATATGTCTAGAGACATGTAAGGACATGTCCCTTTATGGCCAGATCTGGTCAAGATAAGATAAAGGCGTAAAGGTATATACCCTGTCAGGAGTTTTTGGGGACTTTCCATGTCCCTCAATAACCTCATATACCTTACCAATTTCTGACATCATATGGAGCCAATCAACGTATAGTAGACTGCTGGATGTGACCAATGATTTTAAAGTTGTATTCACTTGCATTAACATATGCCTATAAATAAACCCTATTGGGGGTGTCATCCCTTTAGGAATATGCTGACATAGAAAACTGAGACTTGGTGTCTGTCATTCCTCCGTCCACTACACACTGTTATAAATCTGGTGTTTTTGCCGTAACACTGGGTATAATAAACTGTTGTGGGAAAAGGGAAAAAATCAAAGGATCCAATGTGTCAGGTGGGTCATTTGATTGCAACATTCAAGAACTGTTAAGAACTTCCTCATATGCTGATGCTCCCTGTGTTGAGCTTCTGCCACAATGAGAAAATGGAGTCCAATGCCTACGCGAGCCTCTTTAGACTTTGTGCTCCTGTTGGCCCATTGGCCTGTTTTAAGGAAAAATAGACTTCGACTCTACAGTTTAGGGGTAAAAACCAAGTAAGACCAGGTTTAAGATTACCCAAAGAAAGAAGGAAAATACTTTTTATAATATTTTACCCGCATTTTATGTGTGATTGAATGCATCATGTCTTCCATTATGGCCGAGGACCGCCATGGTTAAAGATGGGAGGTATATGGGCGGGTGTCCAGTGCTCCTGCCAAGTCTTTGCCTCCCTAAAGACATCACTGTTAATGTGTATCTTTATTCATGTGTATCGTTCATTATGAATACTCTATGCTAAGTGTCTATTTGAAAATGGTCAATGTTTGTGTAACATAAATCTAAAAAATTACATCATGTACCAACATGTGATTTTTTTCATCTCTGCAATAGTAAAACTTTTTTACTTCACTCCTTGCGTGCTTGACTTTATAAAAAATATGAGGTGCATTGATATTCCCCTACTGATGCTGGAGAACAAGCCACAGGTCCCTGGCCTGATGGTGTCAGGTATGGAAATGCAAGAGACTACACAAACCACTGTAGAACAGGACTGGGCAACTCCCATCCTCAAGGGCCGCAAACACTGCATGTTTTCAGGATTTACTTAGCGTTGCACAAGGTGTTAGAATCATCAATTGTGCAGGTGCAATGCTATGGAAATCCTGAAAACCTGCACTGCTTGAAGCCCTTGAGGACTAAAATTGCCCACCCCTACTCTAGACGTATCAGTGGAGGTAGCCAGGGGGCAAGAGGAATCCATGAGAACTTCCACCCCAACTGTGGCTCTCCCTGAACTCTATTACACAGTGGAAGGAAAGATACGAGATTTACTCCACGCGGACCACAGGATATTGAAGACCACTTTATTGGACCATCACCAACAAACACTCCACACAATTTTCCGATGCATTTCGTGGTCCACCAACCACTTCTTCAGGGCATATATTACAGCTCAACCACAAAGATCTCAATTTATAACAAAAAGTTTCTGACGTCACATTTTCTAAGTCCCGGAACGTCAGTTCCACTGAAAATGCCCCTTTTTAAGTATTACATCAAAACTTTCATTTTTTTGGCATTACAAAACAATTTGCATATACAAAATTAAACTATTAGAAAAAAAACTCTAATTCATAAACAAATGTATATATTAAATGACAATATTTTAAAAGTTTTTTAAAAAACACATTTGGACAATACAATTCGCTTGAACCCGAACCCTCTCCTTTCAAAGCGTTTACATATTAACCCAGTGTATTACCACTGCACCATCTTTCCTTTGAGGGAAAATACTATCTACCATCTTAAACCACAAAAATTATATCTCAATTATATTGAAAATATCACGCCACATTCAAACACCCTTCTCAAGAGACCCCTAGCTGTGAGTCCTAGAAGTTACCACTACACCACCCCTACCATTGACTTTACTTCGAGCTGAAAGGATATATAGAAGGACTGACAGCTAGGGGTCTCTTGAGTCTCTATCCTGTGGTCCGCGCGGAGTAAATCTCGTATATTTCCTTCCACTGGTATCTTCCTTCCCTGCGGGGTCTGCAGCGGCCAAAATACTTCAAACTGGTTGTGGTTTCACAACCTTTCTAGGTGAGTGGATTCCTGGATATATATCGTGGTGTCCCCCCAGTAACTGCTCTATGTGCGCTCCCGTCCTCTCTCTTTTCTGAACTCAATTACAAACATATGGGGAGTCATATTCACAGAACCATCCCCATATTCTGTGATAGCGGACACTGGTGACAGTGTGATAAGCAGTGCTGTCAAAAAAATTACTGCAGTTCAGACTCGAGGGGTCACACAGTCAGATTGCACTGCACTGCACTCCCTGGTATCACCGCTCCTCACACATGCTGGTTCACAATACTGAGAGATATACCTACTACATCTCATGTGATACCAAACTCTCATAAGACAGCAATTATTATGAGCGCTATGCAACTGAGCCTATCTCAGGTCACACAGCGGGATTCACTGTTGGAAGATATCTTATGTGTAACCTAAGACAATCTCAGTCAAGTTACGGCTTGTCACACTGCTAGAAGCTGTGCAGTGCCTGCTTTACCACCATAGGGGGATGCAGTTACTGATGCTGGGACTACTTCAGGATTTATTCTGGTTTATTTTTAACTAGCTGTGAGCCCGATGCAAATGCATCGGGATTCTAGAACGTGCATTAATTTGATTATAGTAGTTATAGCTGTTAGCCTGATGCAAATGCATCGGGTATCTAAAATATGTTTATTGTTTTTTTAAACATTTTTAAATAATAATCGCATCATCAATAGCAATAATATAAGCCATAGCATTATTATTAGCAGTATTAGCAGTATTAATAGCATTATTAGCAGTATTATGAGCATTAATAACAGTATTAATAGCATTAATAGCATTATTATTAGCATTAATAGCATTATTAATAGCATTATTAGCATTAATAATAGCATTAATAACATTATTAATAGCATTAATAGCATTATTATTAGCATTAATAGCATTAATATTAGCATTATTAGCATTAATAATAGCATTAATAACATTATTAATAGCATTAATAGCATTATTATTAGCATTAATAGCATTAATAATAACATTATTAGCATTAATAATAGCATTAATAACATTATTAATAGCATTAATAGTATTATTATTAGCATTAATACCATTATAATAGCATTATTAGCATTAATAATAGGATTAATAACATTATTAATAGCATTAATAACATTATTAATAGCATTAATAGCATTATTATTAGCATTAATAGCAATATTAATAGCATTAATAGGATAAATATTAGCATTAATAGCATTAATAGCATAATTAATAGCATTAATAGCATTATTAATAGCATTAATAGCATTATTATTAGCATTAATATCATTAATAATAGCATTAATAGCATTAATAATAGCATTAATAACATTATTAATAGCATTAATAGCATTATTATTAGCATTAATAGCATTATTATTAGCATTAATAGCATAAATAATGCCATTAATAGGATAAATATTAGCATTGATAGCATTAATAGCATAATTAATAGCATTAATAGCATTATTAATAGCATTAATAGCATTATTATTAGCATTAATAGCATTAATAGGATAAATATTAGCATTAATAGCATTAGTAGCATTATTAATAGCATTATTATTGGCATTAATAGCATTAATAATAGCATTATTAGCATTAATAAAAGCATTAATAACATTATTAATAGCATTAATAGCATTATTATTAGCATTAATAGCATTAATAGCATTATTATTAGCATTAATAGCATTAATAATACCATGAATAGGATAAATATTAGCATTAATAGCAATAATAGCATAATTAATAGCATTAATAGCATTATTAATAGCATTAATAGCATTAATAGGATAAATATTAGCATTAATAGCATTATTTAATAGCATTAATAATACCATTAATAGGATAAATATTAGCATTAATAGCATTAATAGCATAATTAATAGCATTAGTAGCATTATTAATAGCATTAATAGCATTATTATTAGCATTAATAGCATTAATAATAGCATTATTAGCATTAATAATAGCATTAATAACATTATTAATAGCATTAATAGCATTATTATTAGCATTAATAGCATTAATAGCATTATTTTTAGCATTAATAGCATTAATAATACCATTAATAGGATAAATATTAGCATTAATAGCATTAATAGCATAAATAATAGCATTAATAGCATTAATAGCATTAATAATAGCATTATTAGCATTAATAATAGCATTAATAACCTTATTAATAGCATTAATAGCATTATTATTAGCATTAATAGCATTAATAGTATTATTAATAGCATGAATAGCATTATTAATAGCATTATTAATAGCATTAATAGCATAAATAATAGAATTAATAGCATAAAAAATAGCATTAATAGCATTAGTATTAGCATAAAGAGCATTAATAGCAATATTATTAGCATGAATAGCATTATTAATAGCATTAATAGCATTAATAGGATAAATATTAGCATTAATAGCATTAATAGCATAATCAATAGCATTAATAGCATTATTAATAGCATTAATAGCATTATTATTAGCATTAATAGCATTAATAATAGCAGCATTATTAGCATTAATAATAGCATTAATAACATTATTAATAGCATTAATAGCATTATTATTAGCATTAATAGCATTAATAGCATTATTATTAGCATTAATAGCATTAATAATACCATTAACAGGATAAATATTAGCATTAATAGCATTAATAGCATAAATAATAGCATTAATAGCATTATTAATAGCATTAATAGCATTATTATTAGCATGAATAGCATTAATAATAGCATTATTAGCATTAATAATAGCATTAATAGCATTATTAATAGCATTAATAGCATTATTATTAGCATAAATAGCATTAATAATAGCATTATTAGCATTAATAATAGCATTAATAACATTATTAATAGCATTAATAGCATTATTATTAGCATTAATAGCATTATTAATAGCATTATTAGCATTAATAATAGCATTAATAACATTATTAATAGCATTAATAGCATTATTATGAGCATTAATAGCATTAATAGTATTATTAATAGCATGAATAGCATTATTAATAGCATTAATAGGATTAATAGCATTATTAATAGCATTAATAGCATAAATAATAGAATTAATAGCATAAAAAATAGCATTAATAGCATTAGTATTAGCATAAAGAGCATTAATAGCAATATTATTAGCATGAATAGCATTATTAATAGCATTAATAGCATTAATAGGATAAATATTAGCATTAATAGCATTAATAGCATAATTAATAGCATTAATAGCATTATTAATAGCATTAATAGCATTATTATTAGCATTAATAGCATTAATAATAGCATTATTAGCATTAATAATAGCATTAATAACATTATTAATAGCATTAATAGCATTATTATTAGCATTAATAGCATTAATAGCATTATTATTAGCATTAATAGCATTAATAATACCATTAATAGGATAAATATTAGCATTAATAGCATAAATAATAGCATTAATAGCATTATTATTAGCATAAATAGCATTAATAATAGCATTATTAGCATTAATAATAGCATTAATAACATTATTAATAGCATTAATAGCATTATTATTAGCATTAATAGCATTAATAATAGCATTATTAGCATTAATAATAGCATTAATAACATTATTATTAGCATTAATATTATTATTTTTATTGAATTATTTATTATTTTTTATTTATTTTTTTATTATTAAATTTATTATTTAGGCTGAGACCCAGTTCTCATTCAGGTCCGCTGGAAGGGCTGATATAATTAGCAGATATTTAATTTTTTTATTATTATTTTTATTGAATTATTTATTATTTTTTATTTATTTTTTTATTATTTTTTAATTATTTTTTAATTATTTTTTTTATTATTAAATTTATTATTTAGGCTGAGACCCAGTTCTCATTCAGGTCCGCTGGAAGGGCTGATATAATTAGCATATATTTGTTTTTTTTATTATTATTTTTATTGAAATATTTATTATTTTTTATTTATTTTTTTATTTATTTTTTAATTATTTTTTAATTATTTTTTTTATTATTAAATTTATTTATTTTGTTAAGTCAGACTGAGACGCAGTTCTCATTCAGGTCCGCATTTTTTTTTTTTATTATTATTATTTTTATTTAATTATTTATTATTTTTTATTTATTTTTTTATTATTTTTTAATTATTTTAAATTTTTTTTTTTATTATTAAATTTATTTATTTTTTTAAGTCAGACTGAGACGCAGTTCTCATTCAGGTCCGCATTTTTTTTTTTATTATTATTATTTTTATTTAATTATTTATTATTTTTTATTTATTTTTTTATTATTTTTTAATTATTTTTAAATTATTTTTTTTATTATTAAATTTATTTATTTTTTTAAGTGAGAGTGAGACGCAGTTCTCATTCAGGTCCGCCTTTTTTTCCCCATTGACATACATTACCGGTGTGTCGGCGATTTTATGGCCGGCCACCTGGTTCTATTTGTCGGCCCTAAAATCGCGGACACACCGCTAATGCATCTCTATGGGCAGTGAGCTCGAATTCTGATTGGTCGGCGTCCAATCCGAAATCGGGCTGACTGCCCATAGAGATGCATTAGCGGTGTGTCCGCGATTTTAGGGCCGACAAATAGAACCAGGTGGCCGGCCATAAAATCGCCGACACACCGGTAATGTATGTCAATGGGGAAAAAAAAAGGCGGACCTGAATGAGAACTGTGTCTCACTCTCACTTAAAAAAATAAATAAATTTAATAATAAAAAAAATAATTTAAAAATAATTAAAAAATAATAAAAAAATAAATAAAAAATAATAAATAATTAACTAAAAATAATAATTAAAAAAAAAAAAATGCGGACCTGAATGAGAACTGCGTCTCAGTCTGACTTAAAAAAATAAATAAATTTAATAATAAAAAAAATAATTAAAAAATAATTTAAAAATAATAAAAAAATGAGGGGCTCTTCTGATTGGCTGAGGGCAGTATACAGCGACCAATCAGAAGAGGGCCTCAGATCTCATTGAGGTAGAATGGCGGATTTTTCGTCCATTCTATCTTAATGAGAAGGAAGAGGACGTCGGAGGTGGAAGTTTGCGAAAAGAAGACAGAAGATCCCCGGGGCCGGACGAAGAAGCGGAGATGGCGGAAAGAAGAGAGAAAACCCCCGGGGCCGGAGGAAGAGGACGCCTGGCCGGACGGAGGACTTGTGGATCGGACGGACGATCAGATGACTTGAAGGCATGTAAGTGATCGACGGGGACGTTAGGTTAGGGGACGGCGGGGGCTTCGGGTGTAGGGCCTTAGGTGACAGCGGCGTTAGGTTAGGGGACTGCGGGGGCTTAGGGTGTAGGGCTTTAGCGAGAGGGGCAGGGGGTAGACGGCGGGGCTTAGGGGGTATCGGCGGGGGCTTAGGATGCTGCGGGTCGGGGGTTAGGTGGTCGGGGCTTAGCGTGTACGGGTGCGGCGGACTTAGGGGGTATCGGCGGGGGCCTAGGATGCTACGGGGGTTAGGGGGTAGGGGCTTAGGGGCGGCAGTGCTTTAGGGGGTAGGCGGCATGGCTTAGGGGGTATCGGCGGGGGCCTAGGATGCTACGGGGCTTAGGGGGTAGGGGCTTAGGGGCTGCTGCGGGGTTTAGGGGGTAGGGGCTTAAGGGCGGCGGTGGCTTAGGGGGTAGACGGCGGGGCTTAGGGGGTATCGGCGGGGGCTTAGGATGCTGCGGGTCGGGGGTTAGGTGGTCGGGGCTGCTGCGGGGCTTAGGGGGTAGGGGCTTAGGGCGGCGGTGTCTTAGGGGGTATCGGCGGGGGCTTAGGATGCTGCGGGTCGGGGGTTAGGTGGTCGGGGCTTAGCCTGTAGGGGTGGGGCGGACTTAGGGGGTAGGGCCTTAGGTGCGGCGGGGTAGTTTTGTTGCGGGGTGGGTGTGCGGACATGGGGGTGGGTGTGCGGACATGGGGGGGCTGTGCGGACATGGGGGTGGCTGTGCGGACATGGGGTGGTGGTGTGCGGACATGGGGGGGCTGTGCGGACATGGGGTGGCTGTGCGGACATGGGGGGGGGGCGCTGTGCGGACATGGCGGTGGGTGTGCGGACATGGGGGTGGCTGTGCGGACATGGGGGGGCGGCTATGCGGACATGGGGGGCCTGTTTGGACCTGGGTGAGGCTGTGCGGACATTGGGGGGGCGAGTTGTGGGTAGCGGGGAGCGAGTTGCGGCTCAGGCAGCGACTCGCAATGGCCTCGCGGCCATTGCTCGCGCTACCTGAGCGGTAAATCGCTAAGGTTGTGGCCGAGCCTGTGGTTCGAATTTGGGCCAGCGACTCGCAAAGATACTCATAAAACTTAAAAGATGTTTTATTTTCAGTTTTCAGGATTGCATTGCTTCCTACTTACTGAGATGTTTGTGTTTGTGTGTGGGTCCTCCTAATTGACAGTTCGGACTGCTGGCATGCTTGCATTGCATGCTAAAAATGTGCTCTCTAAGATGCTGCCTGAAGTGGCATCTTTGCCTTTGAAGCAAGTAACACAGGAGCAGTGATTTCAAATGGATCCATACCTGCAATTGACCCACCCCAAAGTCTTAGGAACTCGGATCCCGGGCATTGATTACGGTTGCCATCACTGGTGGCCGGTGCTCAGGGCCATGACCCTGGTGGTCGCTGAAACATGTGCAAAGTAAGATAATAAAAGTGTAATGTTCGTGACGCCACCTACGGTACCTAGTGAACACCCCAGTGCTGCTCTCCGACCGCCAGGGATGATGTTATTGCAGCCAGATGGAGTCGCTCCCCACAGGTGGAGCCAAATTCCCAGGGCAGTGTTGAAGTACTTGTTGTCGTGGTCGCAAGCACAGGGAGGCAGCTCTGAAGGCAAGAGGCTGAGTGATTTCTCACAGCAAGAAAGAATAACACACCACCCGTTGCTGAGTCTCTGTACTGGTTTACTGATAACTGTCAGGCACTAAACAGGTGTACAGTCTCAGGTAGTTGACCTGGGTAGTTACCATTGGATTTGGTGTCTTTCTGTGGCTTTCAATGGTGTTTCTTTCAGCTTCGACCTCTATCCTCACTTTCTCTGCACTGCTCCTACTTCCTTAGCACGGCCCTGGAGTGATCCACTTGTTCTGCACAAGGCCCACGGGTCTGCTAGAAGTTACCCTTCTCTCTAAGGGGATAGTTACTCTTGGAAGGGGCTCAAACCCTGGATGGAGATCCTGGTCGGGATGTGTGTTGGACCAGGTTGCGTCTGCCTAAAGACCTACGACGCTCCGGAGTTGGTGGCTCAGGGCTGAACTCTCCTGTACCACTCTCGGAGTCGGTTCTCCGCTATTTGAACTAGGATCTCCACAGACCGGATATTAGGACAGTCTGACGCCGGGTGTTACCAACACCCTCGGGTTCCCCCTTCTGTCTGGGTTACTGCTCTTTCTGGGTGCCCTCCCTCAGGATCCCTTGAAGGGTTCTCCTCGATTTTGCTCCTTGCTACTACTCTCTTTCCCACTCTTCACTACCCACTTATAGAACCTCCCATGGGGATCGGTTACCCTGGTAACGGGTTTAACCAATTGACCCCTTCGCTCTAAGTGTGTAAATGATTAGGATGAAAGTCACATGCAAACCTTCTCATCCATTGGCCACTGGGATACCACACACACAGGTCTCGGTGCAGACCCCTTCGTGGCGCACCGACCAGTGGGGTGCCACACAATCAACATCTGTGCGGTACTCACAAAGTCTTTTGTGAAAAACTCTAGACTAGTCATAGCTAATAGGCTGAAAATGTTGCCTGTAACCTAAGCATTCAGAAGTAGAGATGAGCGATGTTCGATTTGAAATATTCGCCAATCTCAAATTCGAGCTGTTTTGAGCGGTGTTCGAGTCATTCGACGAATGCAAACAATTAGCTTCAAATTCGGCAGTTCGAGGTTATGTTCGATAACAGTGTGTTCACCAAAAGGACCCTAAAGATCTTGGGGCAGAGGAAAAGGCTGAAATGGGGGCATGATTGTTTAAAAGCCGGCAGTAAAAAGCCGCCGGCTTTTAAACAATCATTTAGCTCGATCTTCTGCCCCCCGCAACCTCCCATTCCGATCCTCAGCTCCCCCCGCCGCCTCCCATCCCGATCCTAAGTTAGGACCGGGCGGGGAGCAAAGACCAGGGAGCGGGTAGCGAAGGACCAGAGCGGGGAAGCCGGCGGCAGTGAGATGACTTCAGTGCCGGTTTTCCTGCTCTATGCTGTGCTCCCCGCTCGCTGATGCCCCCTCCCCGCTCCCTGGATCTGCTTCCCCCGCCCGGTCCTAACTTAGGATCAGGCGGGGAGGTGGCGGGGGGAGCAATGAGGGGGCATCAGGGAGTGGGGAGTGCAAAAAAGAGCAGGAAAGCCGGCAGTGAAGTCTCACCGCTGGCTTTCCCGCCAGTTATTTCAAATGATCAGCTGATGCAGGTCACCTGTTCATTTGAAGAAGCTGTGGCGATGTCAGGGAAAGGTTCATATGAGTTCATGCAGCATGAACTCATATGAATTTTCCCACGCCGGGGCTGCACAGCTCAGCTACATCTCTTGTAGAGGTTCCTATTTCCCCCACTGAGGCTATTTTACAGTTTTAAGTCATATGTATCCTTGTTGCAATAGCTTTAATATTATAATGAATCATTTGAAAAACAGTTGAACATTTGTTTGAAAAAATACACTTGAAGCATTAAAATAAATATTTACTAAATAAACTAAATTATGCAAAAAGAAATTGACATTAATTAATAATCTTAATTAAGAAGTGTATTAAGACTAAATTAAATTTACAAACACTTATTTAATTACAACAATTCATTGAAATACTAATTATTCCACAATGATGAAACAAGTCAAGCAGCATTTATAATTAAGAAGTGTATTTCTGACTAACAGAGCATAGCCAAAACATTAAACATAACAAGTTCAAGACTTCTATCCCCCTCAACCTCTTTTCTGAATAGGCACATTTTGTTTTTTGCATACTTGCAGTTTAAGAGCTGTAAATATTTTTCTGTTGCAGATATTTAAATAGTTTTTGTGTCTTTTCTTGTGATTCATGGAACTTCATTTTTATGTCACCACTAGCTGTAGAGCCTGGCGTTGCCCGGGCATAATGCCCATATATGGTTGTAATGCTCATAAATGGTAATATTGCCCATATATGGCAATATTGCTCATATATGGGAATGTACGTGTGTGTGTATATATCATAGCCCTGCCCCTCAGAGCAACCCCGCCCAATCATAGCTCCATCCCTACATATAACCTAAACACTCCAAGTTGCCACTCCCCTTTCACAGCACTGCCCCATGTAGCTCCACCCCTTCACATAGTCCCAAGGGTGGGGCTATGTGGAGGAGAGGGGATATGTCGATGTGCAGGCTGGGAAGTGGGTGTGGCTATGTGGAATCGGCATGGGTTTGTGCAGAGGGTGGGGCTATACTATGGTTGTGTGGACTGGGTGTGGCTAGGTGTAATGGGCCAGGCTAATGCCACATACATACACGCATACATACATGCATACATAAATACATACACTTATATATTAGACGATACCTTTTTTGCTGATGTCAGGTGATATTAGTGGGAATAAGCTCAGTTTTCTAATTTTTACTCTACTGTTTATGACCACAAAGTATTAGTAAAATACACAGAGTTTGCTTTGTACCCCATTCTCTAATAATCAATCAATTATCAATTAATTTGATATGTCAAACACTTTCGTTATGTTTTTTGTTTTATTACTGAGGTGGAGCAAGTTACAGTGAATTGGATTGACTGTATAATTTTTTAATTTTATTTACTAATTCTTTATCTGATATTTTTTTATTTATTTATTCATTTTTCAGACATTCTATACATTGTGCTCTACATACCTTTGGGGAAGTGTTTCAATATATTTATTTTCATCTATTTAATCTAGTAACTGAGGTTAATATGTAAATTAGGCTGGTTTCACATTAGCATTTGCAATGCTTGACAAATTTGGAATCTGCATCTGCATACGCATGTCATAACGCATACAAATGCATGCATGTGCAGCGTATTTTACACTGATCCGCCGATGGATGCCTGTCAGTTTAGCACTGGAAATCAAGTGTAATGCACTGCAATACATTGTGACTACCATCAGCTGCAAAGGCGGAGCTGCTGGTCCGGCAGCACCCTGAGAAACTCTGAGACCCTTTACTGCTATACAGGGATTTTGAATTACAGCAAAGGCCAGGAGGTACAGTAGCTGCCTATAGGTGAAAAGCAGACCAGAGCATGGGGGTTGCCAGCAAGGGACAAGACTAGGAGGTCAGGGAATAGACAAAATCACGATTCAACAGTGTAGTCAGAAGGCAGCATCAAAAACAGGGAGGGCAGCAAAAGTACAAAATCGTCAAGAGGTAGAAGGGTAAAAATCCAGACAAAGGTCAGAGTCAGTATAATAGAGCACACACTAAATAGCTGGGAAAACCAAGAATATATCTGGCAGTTTGCAGGACAAGCTCCAAGGTATTTGAAGGGTGGAGCTCACAGCCTGATGACCTCATCCAGACCACCCCTACAACCAGGTCAGATGGTGATGCACGACTGGTACAAAACACCCCTCAAACACCAGATGCCTCTGGAGGGACCTCTCACCTGTAATGAGTATCACCCACAGGAGGAGCATGGCGATGCCCAGCAACAGAGGCAGGAAAGAAAGGAACAGGTCCAAGTAAGGACATGGGCCCCCCCTACCAGCGGCACCACTAGCCGAAGGAATTCGGTGCCAACAGTAACTTGACATACATACCGTTGAAACTAGAAGTTTTAATAAACTTTATAAAAAGACACATATAAATGTTTTTCTTACTATCTGACATGAAATCAGAATAACCTTTCCTGCTTTAGGTCAATTAGGATTACCATAATTATTTATATTTGCCAAATGCCAGAATAATGAGAGAGAGAATGTTTAAAGAAATTTGTATTACTTCCTGAAAAGTCATAAGTTTACATACACTAAGATTACTATGATTTTAAACTATTTGGTACAGCCCATAGGATGATGTCATGTGTTTGGAAGCTTCTGATAGGTTTATTGGCAACATTTGAGTTAGAGAAACACCTGTGGATGTATTTTAATGCACACCTAAAACACACTGATTCTTTGTGTAGCATCATAGGAAAGTATAAAGAAATTAATCAAGATATCAAGAAGAGAATTATGGATTTGCACAAGTCTGATTCATCCTAGGATGCAATATCCAGATACCTGAAGGTGTCTGGTTCATCTGTACAAACAATTATATGCAAGTACAAAAAAGATGGGAATGCCCAGTCATCATACCACTGAGGAAGGTTCTGTGTCCCGGAGTTAAACATGCTTTTGTCCGACATATGCATATAAACTCAAGAACAAAAGAAAAAGACATTCTTAAGATGATGGAAGCTGGTAAATTTGTGTAATTATTCACAGTAAAACAAGTGCTGTATCATAATGGGCTGAAAGGCATCTCTGCCATTAAGAGGCCATAACTCCAAAAGAAACCTAAAAAAAAGCCGGATTCATTTTTACAAATGCACATAAGAACAAAGGCCTACATTTTTGGAGATATGTCCTGTGAACTTACAAAACAAAAATTTAACTGTTTGGCCATAATGATCATTTCTCCGTTTGAAGGAAAAAGGAAGAATCTTGAAAGCCTAATAACTAGTGCGAGTGTAATCATTACTATTCGCTACTCGCACCAATAGTACGGTATTCACGATACTCATTTCTTAGAGAGTATTGCTGGTGCCTGTGAGTGATGTGTCAATTGTTATTGATCTGACACAAATTAACAGCTCCCTTCACCAAAGTGAGCTGGCACTTGGCACCTCAGGGCGAGCAGATTGAATGTTGGAGTCTCTCTGGGGGGCACAGCAAGGTGTTTAAGCATTAAATCATAAAAAACAGACATGGCTCAGTTATTAATATTATAAGTAAGCATAGGGGTGGATATATTCTACTTACATAGTTGCCTTATGGACCAGAAGTATACGGATATCTCCTTTATTCACCACCTGATTGGTCCATATGACCGGCACCTGATTGGTCCACCTGAAAGAGAAAATAAAACAAAGCAACGGCCATATTGACCCACCAAAGTGATGTTCCAACATGCCGACCACAGACTTGTGCTGTCATCTAGGTCCTCCACCGCCTCCTCTTTTTCCTCTGTTGCCTCCTCCGCCATTCCCGCCGCTGCTCCACTGCCTGGGAACCCTGTACATGTGGTGGTAGATAAGAGGTGAAGGACCTTTGATGATGTCACTACCATATAATCAGTACAGGAGGGGTGGAGCTTAGCAGTGATTGAATTACTTGTGGTGAAGGAACTGTGGAGATTGTCATAAAGGGGGAGAGCTTAGAGACAATACAGAGGACATAGCACAGGAAGAGAGCACACAGGGGTTCACAGACAGAACACAGGGGGATAGAGACAGAACACAGAGGGCAGAGTTAGCATGCTGGGAGGCAGGGAGGGGGCACGGAGACTACACCGGGTGGCACAGAGGGCACACAGGGAGCCACAGGGAGAAGACATAGTGCAAAAGGAGCACAGAGAGCGCACAAGGGGGAACAAAAAGTGCACAGGGGCACAAAGAGTACACAGGAGGGTACAGAGAGCACACAGGGGGAAAAAGCATGCAAAGTGGACAGAAAGAGTGCACAGGGGGCATAGAGAGTGCACAAGGGCAGAAAGTGATGGGTGTGCAAATATAGTGCTCAGTGGGAGCACTAGCACATTGTGCAGTACCGCCAGTGGTGCCACAACTGCCACTCCCTTAAACCACCGCCTGGAGCTGTCACCACTGACGCATCACTGCCTGAATAAGTGCGCATGTGCATACCCTGTGTTCATGCGCACTTACTCAG
Source organism: Allobates femoralis (assembly GCA_033576535.1). Classification (NCBI taxonomy): domain Eukaryota; kingdom Metazoa; phylum Chordata; class Amphibia; order Anura; family Aromobatidae; genus Allobates; species Allobates femoralis. Next base: position 40,430 of record JARQOC010000819.1, on the reverse strand, counting down.
GCGGCCGCCATCTTTGGACATCTGGGTATATAAATATGGTGGTGGCATCACCTGGCGGTGCATGCATGTGCAGTTACTCATGCAGCCATCATCTTTGGACACCAAAGTAGAGAAAGACCACAAGATGGGAGATATAAAGCACATGGGGGTGAGTGCACTGGGAGGGCATAGAGTGCACAGCGGGGCAGAGAGAGCACACAAGGCAGCAGGGAGAGTACTCTGGGAGGAGCAAGCCCACAGGAGGAGAGAGAGCACACAGGGGGACAGCTCAAAGGAGAAAGCACTGAAAGCACAGGGGGAGAAGACATGACAGAAGAGAAGGATAATGCATTAAAAGAAGACAGCACAGAGAGGGGAAAACAACACAGAAGGGTGAGAGACCGCATATAGGGTGAAGACCACACAGGGGGAGACAGCTCAAACAAAGGAGAGAGCACATGAGGGGGAAGACAGCACAGGGGAGAGAAGACAGCACATGGGGGAGAGGCCACAAGGGGGAGACAGGTCAAAAGAGAGAGCACAGAGGGGAGAAGACAGCACAGGGAAAGAATACTAGAATACAGGGGGAGAGCCTGCCACCAATGTGACATCACCATCCTGCGATAGCATGGGGCCCACATCAAGTATTATTATAAGGAGGTATGGGATCATTATTATAAAAAAATATAAGGGGTCAAGTGGGAATATTATAAATGGAAGTGAATTGCCCACTCTTGGGGTCATGGGGTACTTGGAACCGGGCTATGAGTTCTTGCTGGGAAAGTCACAGGGATTGAAACCCGACTTCCGTGACCCCGGGGAAGTCAGTGTGCTGTCTGGCTGGGGATCAGGTTCTGGGATGTGTTGGGTCAGAGTAAAGTTTAAAGGGGAAATGTTCGTGATGCCCTCTACGGTTTTCGGTCAGTATGGACCAGCGCTGCGGGTCAGACGTCTGGGGTTGTTGGTACGGCAGACTGATGTTGTTGCTCCCCATAGGTGGAGTGGGAACCCCGTGGCAGATGTGTTGTATAGCGATAGCTTTGACAGGCCAGATTCACTCTGGGCTTCTTTACCTCATTTGCTATGGCAGACGGTGGCTCCACAGGTGGGGAATAACACAGTCTCACACAGTGCTGGAATTTTGTACCCAGTTTACTCATTTTACTTGCAATTGACCACTGGGCGCTTCTTTCTACCAAGTCCAGCCTGGCCTGTCCATAAGAAATTGGGATAGCTTGCCCTGGACCACTTTCGTGTGCCTCTCCGTTCCTTGGCCTCTTAATTCTAGCGCAATGTTTTTGCCTCTCCTGTCATCGCCTCCACACTCAGTGACTTTATCCAGCAGCCAAGGGTTCTGTTGAGTGACCGGCCGTGTCCCCTAACCATAGCTGAGCCACTTTCTCAGGGGATGCGCCGGGTTTCGGTCACCACTCCTGGAGACTGCGTGTCCTCCAGTTCGGTGGTTTGGGCTCACAGCATCCGTGCCACGCTCAGGGTCGATTTACTGGTTCTCGACCAACCCCTCCGTCCGACTCTCCTAGTTACGGATCAGGCTGTTCTCATTCCGTCTGTGCCTCTGGGGTTCTCTCTCTGTGCTTGCCTGCACACTTGGCTTCCACCTCCTGATTTCTCTTACTTGCTTGCTAACTACTCACTTTTCACTAACTTCCCACCATCTGTTCTTCCCTTGTCCCCTTGTGTGACTGGGCCCTCCCCCCGGGTTTGCCCATGGTCCCCTGGATCCTACGGTGTTTGGGTGTGTTTGGTGGGACTGAGGTTCACTATCTCATTTTCCTTTTGGACTGAGATACCACACCTGGTTATTGAGTGCAAAACTCCTTGGCAGTGACCAGAGCAATGGACCACCACATTCCCACTTGGTGAAGATTAGCTCGTCCCCAAGCGACCCACAGGTTATAATGTTGTCACACAAAATTCACAATATTTTATATGCATGTATGTATAACATTAGCACAAGATTGTTTTGGTTTCACTTGGCGGGAGGTACGTTGCGTGAATTTGCATAACAAATTTACAATGATTATAAAAATATAAATATAAAATATATACATAAGTGCGCGCAAAAGAAGGAAAAGTTTCAATTCCAGGATTTCAGGGTGTCCATTTTGTCATTGTCCTTTCAACGCTCACACAGCATCTTTCCTGGTCTGCAACGTAAAAGTGCAATTATTCACGCAAAACCGTCCATGATTGTCCTTCAAATCTGCGGTTATCACTCATAACAATGGGTACCTAACTAGTCACAATACACTTCACAAAAACACACTGTTCATTTTCAATATGTATATTAACGGGTAACTATCTAAAACTAACATACACAGAAGTTTTGATGCTACTCCATGGGGTGGCCTTTCTTGTATAAGGCACACCATCCTCTAGGTCCCATGTGCCTCTGGTAGCTCAGCTCATCGCCGATGTAAAGGTCCCTACCAGGATGTCCATTGGGCAGGTAAGACTTGACGTCTCTGCAGCTCACAAAAATCTCTTCTTCCAGGTCAGGCTCTTTAATGAACCCCCACCCGTTTACCAGGTAAAAGTCCACGACTATTCCGCAGCATCGCTCAGCTGGAGCTTCCGCTGGGACTCTCCGGGTTCTTTCTTCCTCCTGGAAATTCTCTTGTTCCTGGGCCAACCATCGCTCTTGGTGGCGTCGGTGCTCTTCCACGTCTGCGAGCTGCCTCTGTCTGAAGTAGTCCTCCTCATCGTCATCGGCCTTTCTCCAGACTTGGACCTCTGTCAGCTGGACGGTCTCTCGGAACTCTGCCAACTCTTCTTGCCGGCATATCCAGAGGATTGACTTAAATTTCAACTACCGTGGTTTCCTCTGGGGCCACAGTCTCTGGTGTTACAGCCCTCACCAGGGGCTCAGCCTTCCATCTGATGGGCTCTACGGGGGACTCAACCTCTGGCCTGGCAGGCTCCATTGGTGGCTCAGTCTCACCAGTAGTCTCTAGATATTCCTCCTCTCCATCGCTCTTTCCACATTCTGCCACTCCTGACCCTGATGTTTGATCTGGAGCCTGTGGAACTGGCCCGGGCACTGACAGGGCATTGACCTCCACCTGGCCAGCAGCTTCTCTGGTCATCGGCCGCGACTTCACCGGTCCTGGGTCTACTCCGGACGGTGCTGAGGTTTTCAGGCCTACTGCTCTCTGGGCCATCTGCACCAACACATTCTGTTGCCAGGTCTTGAAAGTCCTTCCCAGATCCCAATTAAGGTGTACAGTCAAATCCTTCAATGCAGCCGTCCAGAACTCCACATCTACTGGTAGTGGCAGATCTGTGCTTCTCATCCGCGGGGGCACCTGCTCCTTCCCCCTCATCCCCCAGGTTCTCGGGACTACCGGATTCCATCTTCTCCAGCCTGTACACCACACTGCTTGCTCATGTTCTCTCCTTTAAGCCACCTTGCTTCTGCACCCCACCATTCCAGCTGTCACTCACTTTTCTGGGTGGAGTTAGTGCAGTCTTGAGCAGGCCCCCTTGGTTTTCTGTTGGCACTCGGGGAAGGCCTGCTCTTTAACACCTTCTGCTGGCCCATCCCATGACAGAGGGTAGAGGCACGCCCCCATGCCAGTACATGGCATCAGTTCTCCATGGTCGCCATTTTTGAAAACACATACAGTCTTGTAAAAGTCTCTTTCAGCCACACAAAATCTGGTTTCAATGGGTCATTTGCATCCTGTTTGTGATGCCAGAAACTGGCTCGCCCACTCCTGGGTCTGTGGGGTACTCGGAACAGCCCGCCTACTGAGATGGGGGCTAATGTAAGAGGCTGGGCATACACTGTGCAAACCTGTGTGAACTGCGCCCTATGTGGAACCCATTGTGTTTGCAGGACAACTAGTGGTCACTCCCTCTGTGAGAAAGGAGGTTGTTAGTGATTGGGGCTGGTGTCTTGCATTCATAATGCCTTCAGTTATAACCTGGGCAAAGCTGTACTCAGCACTGAGTGTAATGGTCTTCTGACCTGAATCTGCTGGATAAGAAAATTTATTTTCTATTTGTGTCCTTTGCTCACTTTAGATGAGAATTTAGTGGATAGGACTTGTGATGTGTGGGGAGCCGTGTAGGGGCTCACAAGCTTACGTGTTTTGGACCAAAAGACAAACCAATACCCCACAATTTGCTATAGTTTAAAACTAACTAATTTTCCACAATTTCAGCACCTGTCATTGTGGTTTTTTCTTGCACTCTTTTGTTGCTGTGTGTAGCTGGGCCATATGGGTGCATTTGTTCCGGCGCAGGTAGCGGTGTTGAATGCCGTAACAGCCCGCCTACTGAGATGGGGGCTAATGTAAGAGGCTGGGCATACACTGTGCAAACCTGTGTGAACTGCGCCCTATGTGGAACCCATTGTGTTTGCAGGACAATTAGTGGTCACTCCCTCTGTGAGAAAGGAGGTTGTTAGTGATTGGGGCTGGTGTCTTGCATTCATAATGCCTTCAGTTATAACCTGGGCAAAGCTGTACTCAGCACTGAGTGTAATGGTCTTCTGACCTGAATCTGCTGGATAAGAAAATTTATTTTCTATTTGTGTCCTTTGCTCACTTTAGATGAGAATTTAGTGGATAGGACTTGTGATGTGTGGGGAGCCGTGTAGGGGCTCACAAGCTTACGTGTTTTGGACCACGGCTTTCATTATACTAGTAATGGTGGCACTTTGCGTCACTATGGATGTGGTAGGAGCTGGATGTGGATCTCAAGGTCAGAAAGGTTGGGGACCTCTGCTCTATGGTAAATGGGGACATTTCCCACAATTTTGTCATCCAACTGTCTTAGTCCAGATTTTGCAGATTATCCCACATTTAAGGCCATTTTTCAATATTTTACTTTTATTAAAGTTCCACAATATACCGTATTTTTCGCTTTATAAGACACACCTGATTATAAGACGCACCCACAATATTGGTTAAGGAAAAGAGAAAAAAAACTTTTTTAATGTTAAATGGAGTTCGTCTTATAATGTCAGTGTCCGTCTTACAGATCATATACAAGTTCCTCATCCTGGTACATGAAACACCCATACTGGTATATTTGTCCTCCATGCTGGCACACTGCCTCCCATGCTGGTGCACTGTTCCCTATGCTGGCACACTGCCTCTCAAGGCTGGCACATACTACTTCCCCCAGAGTGGCGCACTGCCTCCAATAGTGTTGCACTGTCCCCCAGGCTGGCACACACTGTCCCCTGGCTGGCACACACTGTCCCCTGGCTGGCACACTGTCCCCTAGCTGGCACAATGTCCCCTGGATGGCACAGACACTGTCCCCTGGCTGGCACAATGTCCCCTGGCTGGCACACGCTGTCCCCTGACTGGCACACACTGTCCCCTGGCTGGCACAATGTCCCCTGGCTGGCACAATGTCCCCTGGCTGGCGTAATGTCCCCTGGCTGGCACACTGTAGCCCCCCCTGTAGCCCCCCATCTTTGCGCACATGATACTCACCTAGCTTCACCGCTGCCTGCTGACCGCGATATCCCCGCCATCTGTGCTCTGCCGGCATCCGGGTCCTGAGAGCGCCGCTCGGTGATGACGTCACTCGCAGCGACGCTCACAGCACCCGGATGCTGGCAGAACACCAACAGCGGGGATAGCGCGGTCAGCAGGCAGCGGTGAGGCTAGGTGAGTATCACATCCATGGTATAGTCAGTTCTTTCCACGCAATGCAAGCGTGGAAATCACTGACTACACAGACAGGCTGCAGCTGCGGACCCGGCTCCTGTAATATGGGCTGCTCCTGCTGGTGATTAACAGCGGGATGCAGTGCATATTACAGGAGATAATGAGCGGCCCCACGTGACCAGAGCCCGCAGCTGCAGCCCGCTCCTGGCCCCATCCAGCCCCCGGACACCGCTCCTGAGCTGCCTTTCCCACCCCCCAAAGCACACTTTCGCTTTGTAATCCCCCACTTTCCCCCAAAAGTTTGGGGACTAAAAGTGCGTCTTACAAAGCGAAAAATACGGTATACATTTCAATATGTAATTACTGTCTCAAAATACCTTAGTTCTTAAGAAAGAACCCAGATGAATTTGGCCATTGCAATCTTTAATTTGAAGAATGTCAGGCTTTGTGAACTCTTAGGTGTAATGGAAACGTACGTTGTAAAGAATGATGTATGGCCAATGACATTGTTGTACCTTTTCCACAACTTACTTTTATAGCAGAGAGTTCCCTGAAGTTTAAACTCCTTCTTTCATAAATGAAGTACTGATTCCATTATGCAAACCTACTATGATGGTGCAGTTAACTTTACCGATGTGGAATAAGTGGTTTCTTTTCTAATCAACAGTCTACCATCTCTAGAGACAACTGATTCACATTATAACAGTCTTAAAAGATAGGGTTTTGATTATAATCAGAGCCTAGAATACAGTACATGAGCTCATTATAAATTAAATGTACTTGCTTTTTGGTATGCTGATTATGAAAGACACCCCAATTCTACAAGATGAATGCATCTAAATGGTAATGGAAAAAAAGACCTTCTACAAATCAAATCATTGTGTCACTGGTTACAACTTGTAATTTACTACTTTTCTTCAGATTCACGGCTTTGATTAAGAGGAGCGATAAGGACTTCTAAGAATTATTCAAACTGCAGCATTAAAGAATTTAGATTATTTCAACACTGTGGTTCCATCTATGGTATATTATTGTATAGGATATTTTAATGTGAAATTACATATCAAAGTTCAAATTGGTAATACCCACATGTACAAACCTAAATATATTGTATATCTGTAATGTCATATATTTGTCATTAATAACATTTTGATAGTAACGTTGGTGCTATAGGGTGGTAATATTAAATTAATCCATTTCTAAAACCATATATTTCCCACATATTACAATATATTTAAGGAGTTAGAAATGCAACAAATGTCCCTATTTAAACCTGTAAATCCAGGCACAATATCTATCTGTAGAATCCTATTGCTAATGTCCCAACGGACTAATGTTATAGAGTTTTGTACTACTCAAATTGTAGAGGCATTTTATGTTAGTTGCCTTGTATTATTTGCTAAGTGAAGGGACTACAACCTTAAGGCTATGTTCACACACAGTGTTTTTGATCTGTTTTATGAGGATCTATTTTTGCAGTGAAAACAGATCAATTAGGCTAGGGTGACACATGCCAATCAGTTTTTTCCACTGGTTTCAATAACAAATCCTTTTTTTTTTAGGCTGTTTTTTGAGCCTGCTGTGCAGCTATGCATTTTTTGGACTTTGCCATTTTTACCAAAAAATGCTAGCAAAAACGGATCCGTTTTTTTACTGCACCAAAAAAAGGATCCGTTTTCTCATAGGGCCCCATGTTGAAAAAACTGATCCGTGTTGTTACTGCACCCAAAAACGTTGCTTGCAGTTTTTTTTGGGTCCAGTAAAAAAACAAATAGCTTCTATTAACAATGCAGTCACACTTGATCGCAGGATCCGTTTTTAGCATCAGTTTTTGGACTTAGAAAAATAAAGTTAAAAAACTGATGCCAATAACGGATCCAGGGCTTATGTGTGACCCTAGCCTTACTGTGATGCCCAGCAAAGTCAAGCAGTTTTCACCAATTGCTGTTCAGACGCGCCATTTTTTACAGATCCGTTTTTGGGGTAGAAGACGGATCTGCAAAAAGAATGAGCATGTCAATTATTGAGCAATTTTCGCTGATCCGCTTTTTAGAACACACTAGCGAAAAACGCAGCACTAACGGGTCAAAAATGGATCAGAAAAGGATCACGTACTTTTGATACGTTTTTTGAGAAAAAACAGATCCAGTTTTGCAATGGAAAATGGATCCTCACAAAACGGATCAAAAACACTGTGTGTGAACATAGACTTAAGGTACTGTAAATTACTTCTTAGGTCACTGTGTCCCCTACACAGTGCCTGGTGATGAAACCTAAGCGGTTTCAAAAACGTTTATGGAGCTAGGGAAAAATTATGTTAATTAAAATAGAATAAAAAAATAAATAAATGCACAATAAAAAATTGACAATTGACATAAAACCTCACTAAACATTTTAATACCTTAAATGTGATTTATTTTGTACCTAAAGTGATTCTTTTCTCTAGCTTCATAAATGAATATTGTGACATGGTGATTCGAAATTAAAGCTATTTTGCAATTCACATCTTATTACAATTTTCAGCCTTTTTGAGATATTAACGGTTTTGTTTACAACGTGTTGACTTGGAGACTGACCATTGCTATTAGACAACAGAATATGTGGAGTGCACACACATTCTTTTTAATTTACTTTGTAAGGCCAGTTTCACATCACGATTTTAGAGCTTCCGAGTGTTTCCGTGTCAAATCGAATACACACGGATAAGCACGGATGGCACAATACGGATGGCAACGGATGTTCACGGATGCGATTTTTGAAGGATGGGCGATACGGATCCGTGACAAAAATCGGACCATTTGTATCTGTAGGCATCCGATCCGATCTGTTTCAAATGTCACGCCCTTCCAAACAGTGCTTGGGTATATGTAGCAGCACTAGACCATGACACAGTGCTTTCTTGGCCCATTATGGCGTTGTCCTATGAAGATTTTTGTGCTGTGCTGGACATTGAATTTGCTTATGCTCGAGCTTATGCGATAGCATCTCTTGCTGACCGTACACGTCGCTGAAGGGGACCCGACGTTACTGACAGCATCCCATAAGTTTCCACAGAGACACCAGTGGTGTCTTTGTACAGTTGTATCCTGAGCTGGGAGGTGACCCCAAAAATTCCTCAACTACATGCCAATGACTGCCAGCAGTTTTGATCTCTTGGTGGATCGCCTACGTGGACTCATCTTGAGCCAGGACACTCGGTTCAGGCGAGCCATCACTATAGAAGAGCGATTGATGGTCACACTAAGGTATGTGTATATGTTGAGTCTCACACTCCACATTTGTTCTGGCCATACACATTTCCACTGATAGTTGTGATGTGTTCTCTTCGTTGATATACATTGTTTGAAGGCACACATCTGACATGCCATGTTACACTCTGGTTGCCATGGTGATGTCAATGTCTAATTTGTGGGACATCATGTTGCAATTGTCATCCTAATGCCCCTTTTTATGTGGTGTTGCTATGATTAATGCTTTATGACAGTGATGTTGTCCATCCTGAGTACTTGAAAGTTTGGGTCATGTTCTTGGTCCATTATCTTTTTTCATGCTGTGTGGTGACCCAAGCCATCAACTGTAATGGTGTTTGGTTTGTTATGTCCCTTCCAACACTGTGGATGTTGGCAGTACATAACTCATGTCTACTGATGCTCCCTGTGTAGCCTAAGGCCCGGTTAACTGTGTGTTTAGGCCAACAACATAGTAGCCAATAGGTTAGTACATCATGGGTGTTGTGACTTTGATTTTACCTCATAAACACGTTGTCCAGTGTTGCAGTTAGTAACAAATAACATAAACTTTGGATTTAGATTGTGTGTTTTCTTAAGCCCTGCCCCATAACCGAGTTGTTGCTCTATGGGTGTGGCTGCGGCATCGGTGTGTGTCACATCGTAACCACATTCTGGTTTCAGTCGCCCACCAGTGTAGGTGCTGCGTAACACTGTACCAACAACAGCATCGATGTTGCACTGTTTTGTGGCAACTTTTGTTGTTCCTGCATGAGACTGGCCACCTGTAGTACCTGGTGATGGGACAACAGCACCACCACAGTCCTCCGGAGGGTGATGGTATTGTGGCAGGGATGGCAAAGCTCCCTACAGGTGCAGCTGGACCTCCGGGGCAGCGTAGAGAAAAGGGGCAGCTTGGAGTGGGACTGGACACCAGGGTAAGAAGCAGTAAGGCAGTCTATAGGGAGGCTGGGGACGGAGAGGAATAACGCACACACTCTGAAGAAGTCTCTTTTACCTTTTACTGATGGTATGCACAGGTAGAGATGCCCAGAGCACTGTCGTGTGACTAGGTGCACAGTGAGTCTCTACAGCAAGTGGGTATAATGCCTCCTCAGGTTCCCTGCTGTCGCTGAAGCCCTGTCTGTATGCAACATGACTGGCTTCCTCACTTTCTCTGGTCCTCTCTCTCCTCCTGCGCGGTCCACGGGTTACCCTCTATAATCACCGCTGTTTGGCCTTTCACTACGATGTCTGGCTCCCTCTTTCTGGGTACACAGTGGGACCGGGTGACTGAAGTCTCCACTGTGTGCCGCGGGGTTTTCTGCAGACCTAGAGAAATCCTGCAGGTGCAGATCCCTGAAGTCCGGTACGTCTTGGGTGAACCTCCACTAGTTCCTCTACTCCCTTGGCTAAGCTCCGTGCCTTCTGTCCCCACTCCTAGGCTTGGCTCGACGTAGAAGGGCCACTCCGGGTCACTGGTTCGGGCCTAACCGCGGCACCAATCACCAGGACGTCTTCTCAGCTCTCCTAGCATCTGCACACTCTAACTAACTCCTCCCCCAGCAGCAGTATTTATAGGAGAACTCCCCTAAAGTCAGTAAGTCTCGCTCCCCCTACTGTACCGGGGTGGAAGGTGTTGCATGTAGTAGGTACCTGCTGTGGAAACTTTATCTTAGAAGAAGGAATAAGGCACTCACCCGATTGTCTTTAATTATGTGAAGACGGCTTTTATTCCACATTTAAGTACAGGGTGCAAGGGAAGGGGTGGAGGAGGGTGCGGACAACGGCACCGTTTCGGACCTGTTGATCCTTCGGCTGGTCCAAGCTTGGACCAGCCGAAGGATCAACAGGTCCTAGACGGTGCCATTGTCCGCACCCTCCTCCACCCCCTCCCTTGCACCCTGTACTTAAATGTGGAATAAAAGCCGTCTTCACGTAATTAAAGACAATCGGGTGAGTGCCTTATTCCTTCTTCTAAGATAAAGTATGCTGATGATTTTTTGAGTCAAGTGCACCCCCGATTGCCGGCAGCTGCAGCTGCTTCGTATTTTATCCAGCCCTGTGGTGATCGGTGCCTTTTTCTACCTCTTGAAGATTACCTGCTGCGGAAACCCAGCTGTGCAGTAGGGAAGGCTGTGGCTTCCTGCGTCAGCAGGGTGCCTCATATGCAGGATGGTTTCTGCAAAAAGGTGCTTTAATACTGACCTACAGAAACTGGCAAACAAGCAACGGGCCTCTAGTCTGACAGTCTGAGGTATGTAAATGCAAGACACTACACACACCTGCAAATTTTCAGGATATCCTTAGCATTGCACAAGGTGCTGGAATCATCTTAGGTTATAAAACTAGCCTCTCTGCAATGCTACTGAAATCCTGAAATCTTGCACTGTTTTCAGACCTTGAGGACTGTAATTGGCCACCCCTGTCGTAGAAATCTCTGTGATGGTAGCCAACGGGCAAGAGGAATCCTCGAGCCCTTTCACCACAACTGCAGCTCTCCCTGGATCCTTGTAGGCCCTGTGCCCTTGATGCATTGTTTGATGCTTTCTTTCTGCAGTTCTTGAGATTCTGCATAAAAATCTGCATGTCTGTCCTGAGGCCAGCAAAGTCTAGGACAGGTCAGATGTGCTGTGCCCACATTGCTTTTTCTTCCTTGCACATGTGGTTCAGATTTCTTTTTACTACCCCAATGTCTGCACCAAATCTGCAAGGAAAACAAACACTGTAGCACTGCACTTCTGAACTCACACAGACTTTGCTGCCTTCAGGATAGACATACAGATTTTGATGCAGATTCTCAAAAATTAGTTCAAAAGAAACATCAAACACTGTACCATGGGCACATCGATATGGTGGGGTCAGGTTCATAGAAAGCATCCCCCATGTGCTGTGAAAGAAGGCACATAGGTATGCGTGAGAGTGTGACAAGCGGTGCCACCACAAATAATACTGCAGTTCAGACTTAAGGGGTAACACAGGGGCTATCTCGCAAGTTTAAACTGTGCTGCACTCTCTGATGTCACCACATCTCACATGCGCTGTTTTCTGATACTGATGAAATATATTCATTACATCTCACGCAATATCGCGGCTCTCACAAGACAGATAGTGTTACGAGCATGGACGCCACTGAGGTTATCTCAGGTCACACATCAGGATTCCCTGCTGCGTGATATCTGCTGTGTAACCTGAGAAGATCTCAGGGAAGTCATGAGGATGTCTGAGGTTCATGAGTGGGCCTGAAAGTATGGTGACAATAGAGTAAAGGCCCCGTCACACATAACGACGCACCAGCGATAATGATAACGATAACGATATGCCGAGATTGCTGGTGTGTCGTTTTTGACGTCACTGGTAAGATGTCAAACAGCTATCTCACCAGTGATGTCACCAACGACTTCAGCAACGATCCAGAGTTATACCGTGGTTGTTGGGAATTGTAACTCCATAGCGTAGCATTGAGATCGATGGTCATTGTCCCTTTCAAACACAAAGATGTAGCACTCCCAGCGGGAGAGCAATGACGTAGAAATGACCCAGCGCAGTATGTAACGATCAACGAGCTCACAGTAGGGGCCAGATCGTTGGACGTGTCGCACATAACAACATCGTTAGCGGGATTGTTGCTGCGTCACAAAATCTGTGACGTTTCAACGATCTCGTTATGTGTGACAGGGCCTTAAGGCTAGGGTCAGATTCGCGCTAATAGCTGTGATCTGGGGGGTTCCGTTAAAAACATATGTTTTGGCTGCCTTAAAATAGTTACCGCCATGATAGCGCCACGTTAACACTGCCAATGGTTCCCTATGGTGATGCGGCCCCTAGTGCATCTGGGTGCCGGAGTTTGAATTCATGCTTGTTTTCCTAGCGCATCATGTGAAGTTTCAGAGCGCGCCATTTGACGCGCTAGGAAAAAGCACAAGAATTCAAACTCTGGCACTCAGATGCCGGCATTTGAGCTGTGCTAAGGGCCGCATCACCATAGGGAACCATTGACAGCATTAACGAAGTGCTACCATGGCGGTAACACTGCATTAAGGCTGCCAAAAGCTAAGTTTTTAATGGAACCCCCCTATTAGCGCTACGGTGACACTAGCTTAATAATGTAGGAAGATAATGTCTGTGCCAAATGAGCAGGGCTCCACTTTAAAACAGCATGAGCTGTGTTTGGCAGCTTTAGTGCCTTATCAAAGGTGTTTTCTAGGTCCTTGAATTTGACTTCTATTAATTTGAATAGGGTTCTGAAGTTCAGCAAAAGTCCCCGTTACACCTTTCAACATCGTTTACGACATCGTTCAAAAGTGACGTCAGGACAGATGTTGAAACGACATTGTTGTTGCGTCGTTGCGTGTAAATGCACGATTCAACAACGACAGTTGTTCAAGTCGGAGTTGACAGCTTTTCCTGCATGCAGGAAAACCTGTCAACTTCAACTTAAGCAACCTGCGGCATCGTTTGGTGTGACATCGCAATAGCGATGTCATGGGCGATCCAGCCTATTCGCTGCATTGCAGAGGATCGCTCGTTGGGTTGATCCCAGCTTAGTGAGCCATAGCTGCGATAACATCGCAGTTCCGTCACCGGCAACATCTTGCCGTGTGACAGCTAGGCTGCGATGTCAGAACTAAGCGCGCACCCGTGGCATCACTTCCGACATTGCAGCTGATGTTGTAAGGTGTAACCGGGCCTAAACTGTTTGATGAACTATTCAGTGAACATATGCCGTTATGACGAATCGAGCCAAACTCAAACTTAAAAAGGTTAGACAAAAGTATTGGCACCCTCAGCCTAATACTTGGTTGCACAACCTTTAGCCAAAATAACTGCAATCAACCACCAGCCTAATACTTGGTTGCACAACCTTTAGCCAAAATAACTGCGATCAACCGCTGCCAGTAGCCATCAATGAGTTTCTTACAATGCTCTGCTGGAATTTTAGACCATTCTTCTTTGGCAAACTGCTCCAAGTCCCTGATATTTGAAGGGTGCCTTCTCCAAACTGTTATTTTTATGAATCCTGTCCTCAGGTCTTCTATGGGATTCAGGTCTGGACTCATTGCTGGCCACGTTAGAAGTCTCCAGTGCTTTCTCTCAAACCATTTTCTAGTGCTTTTTGTAGTGTGTTTTGGGTCATTGTCCTGCTGGAAGACCCATGACCTCTGAGGGAGACCCAGCTTTCTCACACTGGGCCCTATATTATGCTGCAAAATTTGTTGGTAGTCTTCAGACTTCATAATGCCATGCACACGGCCAAGCAGTCCAGTGCCAGAGGCAGCAAAGCAACCCCAAAACATCAGGGAACCTCCGCCTTGTTTGACTGTAGGGACCGTGTTCTTTTCTTAGAATGCCTCTTTTTTTCTCGTGTAAACTCTATGTTGATGCCTTTGCCCAAAAAGCTCTACTTTTCTCTCATCTGACCAGAGAACATTACTCCAAAACATTTTAGGCTTTCTCAGGTAAGTTTTGGCAAACTCCAGCCTGGCTTTTTTATGTCTCGGGGTAAAAAGTGGGGTCTTTCTGGGTATCCTACCATACAGTCCCTTTTCATTCAGACACCGAAGGATAGTACGGGTTGACACTGTTGTACCCTTGGACTACAGGGCAGCTTGAACTTGTTTGGATGTTAGTCGAAGTTCTTTATCCACCATCCGCACAATCTTGCGTTGAAATCTCTTGTCAGTTTTTCTTTTCTGTCTACATCTAGGGAGGTTAGCCACAGTGCCATGGGCTTTAAACTTCTTGATGACACTGCGCGCTGTAGACACAGGAACATTCAGGTCTTTGGAGATGGACTTATAGCCTTGAGATTGCTCATACTTCCTCACAATTTGATTTCTCAAGTCCTCAGACAGTTCTTTGTTCTTCTTTCTTTTCTCCATGCTCAATCTGGTACACACAAGGACACTGGACAGAGTTTGAGTCAACTTTAATCCATGTCAACTGGCTGCAAGAGCGATTTAGTTATTGCCAACACCTGTTAGGTGCCACAGGTAAGTTACAGGTGCTGTTAATTACACAAATTAGAGAAGCATCACATGATTTTTCTAACATTGCCAATACTTTTGTCCACCCCTTTTGAGGGGGAAGTGATGGCATAATTAATATGAATCACTGAACTCCATATTGGATTTTATGAGAGCTGAATATTTCAACCATGTATAGCATTGTTCTGCTGCGTGATGTCCTTTTGTTTTAGGAGTAAAGGTTGTATCTACATGCTAAATGGATATTGGCCCTGCAGCCTCCTGGACGATACAGAAATACATATCCTCTGTGTTGATCTTGAATGCAGACACTGTTTGACACCTAATGTCATCTACATATGTATACAGCCTTTGTGGGTTTGGAGTATTGGCCATTGCTCCTCAGGTAGACATCCCGTCTCTGGCCTATGGAGATGTATATTTCTACACAATGCTGGTGATGTTTGACTGATAAAGCATTGTTCTTCAGATAGACATCCTGGAGCCAACGAAAGAGTGTTAAACTTATTTGACACAAGACTTTCTTCCCTGATACAAGGACACCATCCACAGGCAGGTGATTATTACTGCATATTACAGGAGGTGATTGGACATATTTGCCACAGAAGATACCTGAGAAGGGCGGAGTTGTGGGTTGTATGTGGGTGTGGATGTGAAATCTTTACTATAAAACGAGGTGGAATCAAGACACTCTCTCTCTTTCTACCTTGGATCCACCATGGAATAGGACATCAACATCTGGCCTTAAGTATCACCCCCATATCTCCTCTTTATCTTTCCTGGAACTCTTCCTTCTCTCTCTCTCTCTTTCTCTCTCTCTTTCTCATAATATTACTCTGTCTATGTTCAGGAATAGTGAGGAACAGGCAAAAGATCCCGTTCTACTGACACATATCGCACCTCCACAGCATCCCTGGACAATATGTCAGGGGATTCTGTGTCATGATACTGGTACCCAACAACTTCCTCTACCAGTAGTCCCGCAACATCTACAGGAAGAACTGACGAGACTAAACCACCAACTGTTTGGGCACCTTGGTCGGGACAAGCTACTGTCCCTCCTGAGAGACAAATTATACTGGTCTGGAATGTCCAACACAGTAGAGGAAGTCACCCAGCAATGTCTGGTATGTGCTCAGGTCAACCCAAGTGCATCAGCCCTGAAGCCAGTGCTGCAGCGTGTTCCACCAGCAGAGGGTCCGTGGTCCGCAATCCAGATTGATTACATCGGACCATTACCAGCAGGAAGTCGTAATGCCGTTACGCTTTGGTGGTGGTGGATGTTTTCTCCAAATGGGTAGAAGCCATCCCCACAGTCAATGATTCAGCTTCCACTACAGCCTGGGTTCTTTGGGAACAGGTTCTGTCACGATGGGGTTTTCCACAAGTGATAGAATCAGACAGAGGGACACATTTCACGGGTAAGGTCATGAAAGCACTTTGTGGACTTTTGGACATAAAGCAAAGGTTTCATTTCTTCTATAACCCTAAGGGTACCTTTACAAGCCGCTACGGCAGGATGGATGCATCCCGCTACTTCACGTGCACGAGCACGCTCAAACGGTTACAAACGCTCCACGCATCACCTTTACACGCCGCCATAAGGTGCGGTACGCTACGTGACATCTGTAACTAGCTGCATCGCCGGGTGTCTCAAGTAGCCATCTGTAGCTCAGCGTACCCGCTTCACACGCTGCCACCACAGAGTGATCTGGGAGCAACAAAGGCAGGACGTAAAACAAATAGGTGTGCCACAGTCCTGTACGCCGCGCCCAAACCACAACCATTGGCCAACACTACGGAGTTGTGATTGGTCACGACGGAAAGGGCGGATGGCCGAGACGTGACGTACTAGTGATCGGACTGTGGCACGGAATAAGCGCTTGTGACTTGGCGGAGTGCGGCGAATGCATCTAAACCGATGGTAAAGCGTCACCCTGGAGCGGTGGCCAGTCACATACCCAGTGTGCATCAAAGTAGCGGTTCCGGCCTATGTGTACGTAGTAAAAGTGTTTGCCTTGTCACGCACGATCAGCGCTTGTGACAGCGGCGTGTGGCGATTGCGCTGAGGTGCGTTTGTGCGACACACATTAGCGGCTTACAACACACAGTATGTGCGTTCTCTGTGTAAATTCTATCTGTGTCAACTATGGCTAACTATGTGGGAATACAGGCTTAATGGTGTTAATATTTCTGCTTACACATGTGAATGTAGTGGTCTGCTCCCAAGGCAACATGTCAAAGATCTGTGTGACAGTGTATTTGAAAACACCTGAGAAGAATATGTCCTGCATCAATGTGCTGTGTGCAGGGGACCCTCTGCCTACAACAAAATAAAGGCTCATGTACGCACAATGGCCACAAACACTGTTGGGCAAAAGACTTGGCAAAAAACATGGCTACCCACACATATTGTCTGCACAATCCCAGCCAATAGGTGGCTATGACATCCCTGGCCCCCACCAAAACCTTCATCACATTGCCCTCCTCCCCAAGTAATCAGGCTCACACAGATGATTTTGGATCCAACATAATATTTTTTAATCAAATGCATTCATCGTCACCTTGGATTAGAATGAAAAAAAAACATACAGTAAAAACAATGGACAATTAAAGTGCATGTCACATTCTGGAAACACATTACAGGGCAAACAAATTGACCACACATTGTAACCTGTGCAGCAACCCAAAAATTTTAAAATAACCTAAACTAACTAACTAACTAACTAACTAACTAAGTAACCAAACATTATGCACATAATGAAACCAAAGATCCTGAAAATGGGAAACACAAAAGAAAAGGGGCGCAGCTAACCTGCTGTCACCTCCATTGCAACCACAAATAGATTTCCCAGAGCCAGCCACACTACATGTCCTGGTTCTGCCAGCTCACTGCACCAGACCCATTGAAGTAGGAGCAGTAAGCTTCTCTACTGTCCCTGGCCTCCTGCCGAGTGCGGCCATGGCTCTGCGGCTGGAGTGGCAGAATCACATGGCCCTCATCACGCCAAGACCCTGGACGGAGCTCCCCTGTTGTAGCGTCTGCATTATCTACATAACCTCCTGGCGTGTATGATGCTCTATCCCTACGACGCAGGAAGTTATGCAGCACACAGCAGGCCAGCACTACCGCGTCAATAGACTCCGGTTTCATATGTATAGGCGTATGGAAAATCCGGAATCTATTTGCCATTATCCCAAACGCATTTTCAACTACACGGCGGGCCCGGGATAGCCGGTAGTTGAAAATGCGTCTTGCAGAAGTAAGGGCCCTCTGGGGATATGGCCACAGTAGGTGTTCCTGAAGTGGGAATGCTTCATCCGCCACAAACGCAAAGTTGAGATGTTCGGTCGTGTCCTCATTTGAGGGTAAGTTTAGCCCACCACTCCCTAGTAATGTTGCCAAGGAGCTGCGTGTAAACACCCCCCATCTGAGTTGCGACCGTTCATTCCAACATCCACGTAGAGGTAGTCATAGTGCGCATCCACTACAGCCATGAGGATTATACTACAATACCCTTTGTAATTGAAAAACAAAGAGCCAGACTTGGCAGGTTTGGTAATCCTCACGTGCTTACCATCCAATGCCCCGCCACAGTTGGGGAAGTTCCACCGGGTTTCAAAGCCTCGGCCTACCTCCAGCCATTCTGCGGCGGTAAGAGGCATTTTCAGGTAGGATGGCTGCAGAGCTCTCCAGATGGCCCAACACGTTTCAGGGATCAGGCGGCTCAGCAGGGGCAGGGAGACATGTGACAAGTATGTGAGGGATATATAACATAGAAGGGGACAGCACCACATACCAGACGGGATTCTTTGTCAATTCCTTTATTCCAGCACCCCAGTGCAAGCGACGTTTCGGACTGTGTCCTTTATCAAGCAGGTTGCTTGATAAAGGACACAGTCCGAAACGTCGCTTGCACTGGGGTGCTGGAATAAAGGAATTGACAAAGAATCCCGTCTGGTATGTGGTGCTGTCCCCTTCTATGTTATATATGTATCTACTAGGATGACTCCCTGGTATAGGACGGGCACCACACTGGAGGTTTGAACTTCCCTTTTCCGTGGGTGCTGCGGGCTCTGCATTTGTTACAAGTATGTGAGGGATGTCATGGACTGCCCTGTAGCCAGGAACCGCAAAGTGATAGCCAACCGCTCAGCAGCTGATACTGATGGTCGCATAATAGTGTCCTGACACGCTATCATTGGCCTAACACGCTCCAATAGGAAGGTGAAAGTGTCCTCCGACATACGGAGATAGTTTCGGTAATCATCAGGACTGTTAAGCTCCAGCTCCCGCAACAGCTGCATGTGGCCCCGGGTTTCCCGCCTGCGAAGCCAATCCCGGGTCCACAACCGCTGCTGTCTGCGCCTCATCAACCTTTCATACCGATCCTGAAGCCACATTTGCTCTTCCACCACTGCGGCAGCCACGATAACATTGCAGTTATGGATATTCTGCATCCTCAATATCAGCACCTGGAGATGACAATACACAACATGAGTACATAGAACAATATGTGGCCATGTCAGCAGGTTAAGCAAGCCACCCCTCTTTTCAATGAAACACTATAGCCAAGTGGATGGGATCTTTTGGGAGACCACAACACACATCTTGGAAGCAAGGGAAGGCAAACACCCAGTAGTCACCCCAAACAAAATGGAACACGGCCAATGATAGTGGCCTCCTCTACATCAACTTCAATCGGAGGGTCTCAAAGGCAAACATCTGCACCTAGGTGAGTTACAAAGGGACATGTGTCACCAATAATGTCGCTCTAAAATGTCCCAGAATCCATTAGACAGACCATAATTATAATTTGCTACATTTAAAATTAGCTTCCCAAAATAATTCTTACATACCCAGATATGCCAGGTGGAGTAATCCTACATGAACCAAACAACATTGCACATGAGTGTGGCTGGGTAACCATGGTTACATATGTTTTTGCTGGTGTCATTTTTGCTACACATCTATGCTATGTCTTGAGCGCCACACCTCAAAGCCATGTGTGATCCTATCCCCGTTGGACCCAGTCTCCATTGGCCACAACCAGCATGCAGAAATCGATCCAGTTGACATGAGTAACACATTTCTGTCTACAGTCCTGCAGCCATTCTCCTGTATGATGTCTGGAAACAAACACAGCAATGTATGTCTACAAAAGTGTGAAGCCGCACACAAAATGCCTACTCAAATTCCACACAGTACACTATCTATATCGTCCCCAACAATACAAACCCCTATATAGTCCGCCGAAGCAGTCTTCTGCGGTCGCCAATAACATCAACATATGCATCCCACCCACCGCAAATTCCATGTGTGTCCACAGATACTTACTTAATGGGTCTGGCCAGCAAGCGTAATGTTTGGCGGAATGCGCCGCTTTTAAAGGGCCGCCAACCTATCACGATTCAGCGATCTCCACCAATTAGCGGGAGTTAATTCCGCACACAGGTGTCCCATTACGATGTGCGTAATTGAGTACGCTGTGATTGGTTTAGCGGACTATAAAGCCAGGACAATGGGCACTACACCTTGTCCAGACGTCGATGTGCATTGAGCTACTAGTGTCCTGTTTGACTTCTGTTGCTCTGACGGTAAGCCTCTTTAGTGTTTTCTATGGAATTGTAATGAACGCAGATGCTTCTGTCACAGGCCGCTTAGGCAATGTGTGTATGGGCATGTTTGATAGGGCAGGTAAGTTTGGGCCTGTAATAACACATATGGCTACGTTATTCTATGTAGGGCAAGAGCCAGGTAGTGCCTCGACTTGTATTGTGTGAGTATAGATAGGCCCTTTGATGTTATTTTCGGGTCAAACAGATAAAGGTGTGTTTTTTGGCGGGACTTCACCTCACCATTTGATGGGTGGAATAATTGCCCCGTGCATTCCACGGATGTTTGGTACATGGTTTTAAATTGTAGTCCCATGGATGGAGGAACAACAACATGATCATGTGTGTGCACATTAGATGTAGTATGTGCAGTGTTTGAACAGACCCCGCCCTCCTTTCTCATGTGGTTAAGCTTAAACATTTTGGACAGTACACAGGTACTAGCTAGCACACAATGTGTTTCCTCAGATGTTGGGCGAGAGGTATGTACGCACACACCGTGTACAGGTGTGTTTAAATAGGTACATTGGGGTCTTAAATCATGTTGTAAACATGTGTAGGTGGACACATATATCCGGAGATGGATCATTTCGGGACACATGTGTGTGACTTGGGAGCGGTGCGACATTGTGAACATGGGTCACACACGCAAAGTTTAAAGGAACCAAATAGCAGCATATATTCCCCATATTCCAACCTTATGAGCATGTTTATCCTTTTGCATTGTTTTATCAAGTTCGGTATGCGTTGTGTAGTGACTGTATGTTTGTGGTGTGTTTTGTCATCGGCAGATGCCGAGGGGTACTGTGGAATTCGAAACCCAGCTTCTCACGGAGTATCAGCGGCACGAGTGTTTGTGGCGCAGCTCGCTGCCTGAATATAAAAATCAGGCAGCGAGGGCCGAGGGGTACAGGACTCTTGTGGCTCTGGCCAATCGGATGGAGCCAAGGGTAGGCAGGAGGTGGGACCAGCATGCGGTGGCACTAAAAATTAAGAACATGCGGGGGTCGTTCATGCGGGCTCACAATGACTACCTGCGCCGTCGCTCAGGAGCTGGAGCTGAGGAGGTACCATCACCTACCCTATGGTACTATCCACTCTTCACGTTCATCTTGGGCGAGGCTCGCTCGCGTGCAACGACCACCAACTGCCCCGTTGCTGCGTCCCATGTAGGCCCGGCTGAATCACCATCTGCGCCACAGGAGGTGGGTAATTGTGTTACAGTGGTGGCCCACAATGTTTCCTTCACATGTGTGCTTGTCTAAATCCTTTACAACAACCTTTTTGGCATATTTTCATCCTTGCTGGGGGATACCTTTGGGTGTCAATCAATCTGCCCTCCTTCCAGGACTTTGTAGCCTTCTAAATTCTATGCTTACAGCCGTATTGCAATGTTGCATCTTCCACAACATCTTGTTATGTTTAGGTGACTTATGTAAGGGTTTCAAGAATGCAGGTGGTTTGATTGTAAATAGCCACATAGTACCATCTAGTAAATGGTGCTGCCACACATGTGTGTTGGCTTTGGTGACAGTGGGTTATAGGTAGTTGAATGTGGGGTGGGTTCTCATCATAATAGGAGTCCAAACGGAAAGGTGGCCAATATCTGTCATTGGGCAGGACAGCCCCCAGTATCAAGGTGTTGTGGTGACATGTACTAATTTGTTTACGGCTCCGTGACTAACACCTAATTCTGTATTGAGCTGAGTTCCTGGAATGGTCGAGGTGAGTGTACAGGAGAACTACTGGTGTTGTGGTATTTAACCTTTGGTGCTTTACTGTGTTTTTCCTCATTTCCAATCTTGGTTTGTGGGCTTGCTGTGTGTGGGAGTGCTATATAGAGTCCTGTTGTCAATGTATTGAGTGGATCTTGCCTTCACTAATGAGGTTTTATTTTTCTCCCCCCACAGGCCCCAGAAGAGGACGGCTCCATTGCGGAGCAATCTGTCGCTGATGATGCTCAGCCAATGACATCTGGGGCTGAGCAGGAGGGCGGGGCGAGTGATGTGGGTCCGGGCCCAGGGCCCAGCTCCCGGATCCGTCGCCGCCGACGTCCAGCACCACCAGAGACGGAGCTGGGCACCTGGGCCCGACGCGTGCTGTTGAACGAACAGCGGACCCACATCGACAGCACCGCCCTCTACATGAGCGACAGGTTGCGAAGGATGGAGCCGCTCCAAAAACAGATCCTTCTGCGGGTCTTCAACAATGCCGCTGATGCTGCCGATGATGGGGCCCTTCAATGGGGATGCCACATCCCCCCCCTATGCAACACACCTTATGGCCCCTTTCCCCAGCCGCCCCATCTCGGCCCGTGAGAAGACCGGCCCCGCCACAGTCAACCCATCCCCCCCCAACACGTCGGCGTACATCAACACGTTCTCGGGCAGGTCGGGGCTGCCCTGAGAGGAGGGGGGAGCCGGCATTGTCAGAGCCGACAGAGGATGAAGAAGTTTGACACTAGTAGCCAATGTACAGAATTGGCACTCTGGACTTTTCCATGTGGAGGAAACTTCTTGGTTGTTTTGTTTTGTTTTCTTTAATACTTGTTTGCAGAATTGCTGCATATGATTTGTTTATGTTTCTTTCAAAATACGATATTATTAAATTTTTGTTCAGACACAATTGTGTATTTCTTTTGGGTTAGGGTTTTTGGGGGTCAGCGTGGGTGAATGGTGTTGGTCACAATATAGGTTGGCCAAAGCCACACAATATGGGCCAATGCCCTCAGAGCAGGACGACCATAGGTTCCTTTGTAATGTGGTTGCACTTTGACAAAGAGGTGTGGTAATGTGGGTGACATAGTTACCTGATGAACATGTTTTGGCGCCAAATATTATTGTGGTGACATGAAGGAGCCAAATAAAAAGTTAATCAGACATTTTATTTGCAACATACATGTGTGCCAGACATTTGCCACAATACACAGAATGCTGTTTCCAGATAGGGCTGTGCAGTCCACACTCCTGATAGTCTCAATGTGGGACAGGATAGGTAAAGAAGGCAAAGGGCTGGGCAGTCCACACTCCTGATGGTCCCAATGTGGGACAGGATAGGTAAAGAAGGCAAAGGGCTGGGCAGTCCACACTCCTGATGGTCCCAATGTGGGACAGGATAGGTAAAGAAGGCAAAGGGCTGGGCAGTCCACACTCCTGATGGTCCCAATGTGGGACAGGATAGGTAAAGAAGGCAAAGGGCTGGGCAGTCCACACTCCTGATGGTCCCCATGTGGGACAGGATAGGTCAAAGGGCCAAAGGCCTAGCCATCCCACAATCCACCATTTCAGATAGTGGAACACTATAAGAAAAGAGCCCAACGGGGGCAAAAAAATAAAAAAAACATCAAAAGCCAAACAGGCAACATCTGTAATTTCCAGGTCCAACAAGGACAACATATTTGGGGGTCAGGGGAGCACATTTTGTTTCGGGAGTGGGGAGATCTCAATGTTGGCCATCCTGATGTTGCTGGACGGTAGCCAGCATGTCAGACAGGCGGGTGAGATCCTGGATTCCCCCGTTGTAGGGCCCGTTGCAGTCGGTGGGCAAACTGGTGGTGGGCCCTCACCACGTCCTCCATCGTGGGTACACCTGTATTGTGTGTGGAAAAAAACATCATTACTTCAGAATCCTACCTCTGGTCTTTGTGTCAGATTCACACAACCAATATTGTCCTTACCCTCGGGCTCAACATCATCCTGACTATCAGGGGGTGATGGGGAGGCAGTGACACTCCAGCCCGCTGCTCCAGCACGTTCTCCATCTGCAAGAGTGGGTGAAGGACATTATGTCAGAAATGCTTAGCTTTCGCATTTCCCAACTAGCAACAACACTGCTTAGAGTGTTCCGCCCCTAGAATCCAACTAAAATAACTTACCGCCATAATCATCCAAGGCAGCCGCATTTGGAGGTTGAGCCAGAGCCTCATGTTTTCGAGCAGGCGATGCCACCTCTGCCTCCACCAACGCAGGCTCATCATGGTCCTCCTCCTCCTCCTCATGCCCTGGTGAGGGGCTATTCCCTTGTGGGGATGGTGGTCCAGCTGCGTCTTGACGCGGTGGGGTTGGTGGTCCAGCTGCGTCTTGACGCGGTGGGGTTGGTGGGCCAGCTGCCTCTTGCCGCGGTGGGGTTGGTGGGCCACCTGCAGGCAGTTGTGGGGGAGCCTCATCGGGTGAAACATCAGCATCTGGAGATTATGAAACAATAATTAATGTGTCAGCATACTGTTTAGGCTCTGAGATGTATGGACAGTTCAATATTTGGTATATGTGTTTGCTGTAGTTCAGATATGGGATGATCTCATGTATTCTGTATGGCGTATGTATGTGGCATTAGTGTGGTAATTGTGTGGAGGGCATCTAACACTGTGGAGTCATCTTGGGTGCCACATGAACATTAGTTGTAGGCAGATGTGTAGGCAGTCTATCTATAATGTGCTGCCTATATTGTCCCCCATTGCATGTCTGCCGGTGTCCCTCTCACTATACCTAGGATGTTTGTCAACTAATTTTTATGTTTTTGTTGTGCTTACATACAATACAAAGCATGTGTGGCCCTCTGAAGTACTCACCACGCAGCCTGGCAATCCTGGCACGGATGTCGAGTATGCGGCCTGGGCATTTGGACTTCAGGTCCGCGATCTTCTTCTGCACAGCTTTTGCGACCCTCACCACCCCTAGTTTATTCAGCAAAGCCCGCTGAATCCACCGAATAGTGCCGCGATTACGCAGCCTGGGATGACGGTGGTGCCGGTGACCCCAGTAATCATACGGTCACAGTGGTCTATTAGTATGATGAGTTCAGCCATCCCCCACGTAGCAGCGCAGTGAACGGCCGCCATGACTGCAATGGTGTGTGCAAAGGAGGGGCTGGCACCTTGCAGGCAGAGTGAAAATGAAACTATCGTAATTACGTCATTACGGCCACGTTCCGGGTCACGCACCCTTTGAACTAGTCCTACGCGCAGTGACATGGGCGAACCACTTCTGCGGCACCTACTGTACAACACCCACAGAGCGATGCGTACAGCAAGCCTGTGCGCTGTGTACTGACTACTCGACTTCAATGCGGTGTGTGTATACGTGCATCAGTGTTTGAGTTGCGCGCAGACACTCAAGGGACACTTTTATGCGGCATCTGCAGTTCAATAAGGCAGGCCGGTCCGTAACACATACTTGACCGCTGTGTCCAGCATTATTCATTATGTGTTTACAGGATGTGCACACTGTATATGAGGATCATGGGCCATTTGGTTTGGTTTTCCGTAAGTTTGGGGACGCGTAATTGTACTACGGTATGATCGTGCATACGGCGCGTATGTGTAGTGCTGAAGGGACAGCTCATCCAAGATGGAGGGCTGTGAGGCAAGGGCCAATCGGACCGCAGCTGCTTCCACCAATGATCGCACATGGGGCGCGGTAACACGGCGCCTGGGTCACGCCTTATCTACATTGCAGCTACATCGCCGGGTGTCCAGAGTTCCCTTCCGTAACTTCTTTACACGCCGATGCATCTTGCTACCATCGGCTTTGTAGCTCTCTGTTTTCGAGCAGAGGTCGTAAACAGATGTATCTGTTGCCCGCTGTATCGTCCCGTCTTCAGACGCCGCTACGACGGGCTATATTGGCGCTACAATTGTAGCCTGTAGCGGGATGCATCCATCCTGCCGTAGCGGCGTGTAAAGGTACCCTAAGGCGGCTGGAATTGTGGAACGAATGAACCACACCCTCAAATCACCGCTTTCTAAAGTACTGTTGGAGAGGGGTTCCTCATGGGTAACATCCCTTCCGGTGGTACCCATAGGTATCCGAGCAACAGAAGCTACCAGTACCGGTATCACACCATTTGAGTTGATGACTGGACGCAAAATGCCCCTGTGTGTACCCAACGAGCCCCAACTGTCTGAGCTTATTAAAAATGCCATTGCCAGAGACATGTTTCTCCAACAGGTTCAAATGAACCTAAGGGAACTGCTGCCTCATGCAGCTTTACGGTTGCACAAACCGTACCTACAGGGGGAGACACCATTGCCTTCTGTAGGGGAAAAGGTTATGGTAAAAATCTTTCGCCGATCTGGACCATGTGACGCAACTGGGAAGGACCTTACCAGGTCCTTGAAGTAATGGGCGACACCATGCTAAGGGTACAGAGGCCAATGACAACAAAAAAGAGATCCTCTAGACGTCAGGAATCCTTTTGGATCCACATCGACCAAGCAAAGGCCACCCGAGCCTCACCAACTCAATCATAGTTGCACAAGTAGAGTTGAGTGAAAGGGGGGGTTGATAGGTCGAAGGTGGCTCCCTAAGTAACATTGTAAATATAGTATACATTAATCTACAATAACAGATATACATAAAACCACTATAATCATTCAACAGGTCACTGGACGCCAGGCCACAACGATACCAAGTGGCCAGAGAAGTAGGGAATACCTGAACATGGTACACCTCCAGTTTGTGACGCTAGTGGTAAGCATGATGATGGCAGGCTCAGCTTATTCAGGGAATGGTTGGGAACCTAATAATGGTACAAATATGTCAGTTTTGGGACCAGGTCTCTTAATGGTAGAGTGCCTAGAAGGTAAAATCCAAGAACCGTACAGTAATTTTACCTGCATTCCAGGACAATGGTATCTGTATGGGTTCCAGAGAGAAGGTTTTGCTAATGGTGTCACACAGCATTATACCCCTGTAGAGAATGTGTCTGCCATACAACATGACTTACACGCCCTCTGTCTGAAGGAGTTCCAACATTTTCAAGATTCAGACCCAAAACCCATCATGTCTTTGAGATGGATATCCAGGGACCCCCACTTGCACCCCTATAACTAAGTGGAAGCCAACACCAGTTTGGTGTTGTGTACTAAAGAAGGCATTCTGAGTCCTGAAGATGTCACTGGAGCAGAGTATAGCGGGTGGTATATCTTACAGGCTACCTTCTCTAGGAAAGATAGTCAAGATGGGTTGAGGGTAAGAACGTGCTTTCATAGACCCGTACTTGTAAAAGGCACCCTTAAGGCATATTGTATGTTGAGGGATTCCCAGATGACCATCACCAGGGAATCCAAATATGCCCAAGGACATGTGTCCACAGATTACTTACGGACTAGTGTATTGATGTTAAAGTTAAACTGCAGTAACTCTGGCCAGGCATTATGGAATGATCAGTGTGGTCCAGTGAAACTGGAGGGCTTATACCGAGCAACAGTTTTAAAGGTACGGACCGATGCCAAGGATCTGAGGTATACTCGAGTAGAGGGGTCGCCATCCATACGGTCTTTCATGATTACGATCATGAGAGAAGTCTGTGTATCGGAGGTGACGGGATACTATTTCATCACCTATGCCCACTGGGAACCGGATACACAGATGGTAAAATTGGATACTAATCCCTGGAGGTGGGACTTAGTATGCAATGGGGTGGACACCCCAATTGTAGATGTATGGATGGATGGCGCCCCTATGACTGAGGAATACTGAAGCAAATACGTGTCTTCTGACTGGAAAGACCCCAGAGGCAGGGACATTAACTTGAACATCAATATAGACGGTCCATTTAAGTGGCCTTTTTGTGAGGCGGTGGACGAAGGGTGCTGGTCATTTACACAGTGGGTTTATCCGTCCAAATCCAAACCAATAGGAAACCTAGCATTACAGGCAGGAGATACCGATCAGTGGTACCAGTTCAGTGGTAGAGAACAAGTATGTGTGACAGTGGTAAGGGTCCCATATGAGGCTGAAGGTCTCCAACCAGTCAAACCGCACCTGGATTCTTGCAATGTTTCTACTCACCAATTGGCAGATCCCATAGCTCCTCAACTGTCATCCCCATGGAAGATCATCACAGGAACTAAATTCGTCCTATATACATGGCGAATTTCCGTAGATGACTTCAGAGTAGATCACTGGGATCACAGATGTGAGGAGTTTGTGAGGAACCAAATTGACAAGATGAGAGGATGGGTAGAAACGGGGCAAGAAGTGAGAAAAGATGATCCCTGATCACAGGAAATTCAGGGGTAGGAGAGACTTGATTGAGATGGGAATTAGTGGAGGTGCATTGGGAGTAGGTGCCCTGAACACTATGGATATGGAAGTCCTGAGAGGTAAGCTCGGGGACATTGCGCGACATGCTGGGGAAGGTTTAAGAACTCAGCTTGATGTAGACCATGTCTTAGAGGGTTTGCAACTTTCGCACATTGATGCCACTACCTCTCTATCTTTGGCTCTACAAGAGAAGTTTAGAAGGTTAGTTGCAGGTCTTGTAGAAGTGCAAGACAGAGTTCAGTTTGCCCTAGCATGTACGCAGGTCCAGAGTGAACTCTCTGACAACCTAAAGCATATAGTGTCCTCTCTATACAAGGGCCACTTCCCATTCAACCTCAGACAAAGAGTAAGTTCCCTAATCTACCCGTTTGCAGCCAACCATACAAACTAGTGGCTGGTTCAATGGCATGGGTGTCATAATCTCACCTGCACGGCGTCTTCTTTGGCACCTGTATCTGGTAATATCAAGAAGGGGTACAGTGCCATGAATATAGGAATTGTTGTTAACAATCAGACGGTGCTTCATCCACAGCTCACCTCAGACATCCTAACCTATGAGCGAGGCCATCCTCATCTGTTTGATACAGAGGGATGTTGGAGGAAAGAGGATGCTATCCTCTGTCAAGGGAGTCAAGATAGGGTGCTTAGGCACCAGTGTTGGGACTCTGAGGGGTCATGTGAGATGAAGACTAACACAATACCCTCCTCTCATCTGAAATATTTGGGTCAAGGGTATTGGTGTTGGTACCAAGGGAAAAATGTAACGTATTCTTTATATGGCACTAATTGCACCGAAAGAGGCATACTCCTCCCAGGAGAATATTGTACCCTTAGTCCCGTTTTAGGTTGAGATGTCGCAGATCAGCAGGGGAGGACCCCGATAACACCGGAGAAGAGACTCGACATTCGCCCTGACACTCCTGTGAGACTGCAAAAGATTCCTCTTGGTTTTGGTGTGAGCTCAAGCGTCTCTTGTTAGATTTCAGCGGAGAAGGCGACATACTCCGAAATCTTCATGAGGCTGAGAATCAAGCCACTATTCAGCTTGAGCACGACAAGACCAAGATAACGAGGATTACCAATGCCTTAAATGCCGACTCTAAGGTGTCATGGTGGGAAAATTTATTTGGCTATAGTCCGACAGCAACATCGTTTTTTAATTTCATTATCCACCCTGTGATTGTTCTTCTGGTTCTTGTTCTTGTTATGTACATTGGACTGTGCCTAGTTTACCGAGAGTAAAGAGACTTGCCCACCAGATACAAGAGAACCAGGCAGAACTTCACGAATTTATCCGCTGAAGAAGGTCCAGGACTTAGCACTAAAAGTCCTGAAACATTGAGATTACATTTGATAAGAGTGTTTAGGACATTACGTCAACTTAGCCCTGAAACCTCATAACATTGTATATCTTGTTTGGCTTTTACTTTGATTTATGCTTAAGGGATGGGGGAGGGAAATATATTATTGTTATATACTGTTTAATTTTTACATTGGTATGGTATTTGTTTGCGAAGGGAGGGATATAGGTTTGCTTGTTTTTTTTGTATGAATGAGGAAAGAGTAAGGTTCTTTAGAGACAGGCCCCATCATTGTCTAAGGTATTTGCTACTTCAACCTTGAGTCGGTAACATTCATAAGGGATGGATTGAAGGTCGGTTGGACTGCGTTCTTCTCACAGTCAACTTAGGTATGCTGATATCATCCCCTACCCAATAAACTCTGACCTGCCTAGTAGAGATTCAACTATCTATCCATAAAAGAACCACATTAACGATAGATGCTTCAATCAAGTTTACAGGAGAAGTCTCTGTTGAAAGTCGTGCCTCAGCTAAGAAGAATGCCATCCCCTGATTGATCTAATCCCAAGAAGGAGGTGCTCCAAGAAACCACCTGGTGAGGCCCAGCTACAGAATGTGATCCCCGGCAGTCCCTACACACCAGACTTGAAAAAAAAAAAACTGGTAGGGAGAGGGGTGAAAACAGGAAAACTCTGTGGGCCAATCAAGAGACGAATGTGCAGCAACTCCAGAGTCTAAGCAGTCAAGCTGGGAAGGACTACTTGGGGATAGGCGTGTCTCTCGAGATTGGCAACGACAAGATCAGAAGTGTACTGACAAATAGATAACTTTATTCCCGAACCAAAGAGACCAAGAAGATCCACAAAGATGACTATGGTGTAATCTATGGATGGAGACACTGGATTACGGCAAACGGCAGGGGAGAGGTGATGGCGATGGGTGATGTCTAGATACCTAAGTGGAAAATTTTACTTCAGTTCATTCTGAACGGTTATTGGTGATAGGATTGAGTAGGCAAATATATTCCACACTTCCCCATTCATTTTATTGTCGCATTTTCCGACAAAAGGGGGAATGTTGAGGGGGAAGTGATGGCATAATTAATATGAATCACTAAACTCCATATTGGATTTTATGAGAGCTGAATATTTCAACCATGTATAGCATGGTTCTTCTGTGTGATGTCCTTTTGTTTTATGAGTAATGGTTGAATCTACATGCTAAATGGATATTGGCCCTGCAGCCTCCTGGACGATACAGAAATACACATCCTCTGTGTTGATCTTGAATGCAGACGCTGTTTGACATCAAATGTCATCTACATATGTATACAGGCTTTGTGGGTTTGGAGTATTGGCCATTGCTCCTCAGGTAGACATCCCGTCTCCGGCCTATGGAGATGTATATTTCTACACAATACTGGTGATGTTTGACTGATAAAGCATTGTTCTTCAGATAGACATCCTGGAGCCAACGAAAGAGTGTTAAACCTATTTGACACAAGACTTTCTTCCCTGATACAAGGGCGCCATCCGCAGGCAGGGGATTATTAATGCATATTACAGGAGGTGATTGGACATATTTGTCACAGAAGATACCTGAGAAGGGCGGAGTTGTGGGTTGTATGTGGGCGTGGATGTGAAATCTTTACTATAAAAGGAGGTGGAATCAAGACACTCTCTCTCTTTCTACCTTGGATCCACCATGGAATAGGACATCAACATCTGGCCTTAAGTATCACCCCCCATATCTC
Source organism: Allobates femoralis (assembly GCA_033576535.1). Taxonomy (NCBI): domain Eukaryota; kingdom Metazoa; phylum Chordata; class Amphibia; order Anura; family Aromobatidae; genus Allobates; species Allobates femoralis. Next base: position 8,874 of record JARQOC010000819.1, on the reverse strand, counting down.
CTCTATATCTTTCCTGTAACTCTTCCGTCTCTCTCTCTCTCTCTCTCTCTCTCTCTCCCTCTCTCATAATATTACTCTGTCTATGTTCAGGGATAATTAGAGGCAGGCAAATGGATGTAATTAATTAATATAGTGTTCCTGTGTGTATATTTAGGCAACGTGGGTATTAGTAAGGGCCCTTTCACATCAGCGTTTTTTTAAATTCGCGGCAGATGCGGTGAAAAAAACGCATCTGCCGCGATTACCGCATACCGGCTGCACTTGCGGCGCGGTTGCGGTAAACGCCATGCAAAGTATAGGCGTACTTGCGGCAGGTGCGGCAAGTGCGGTTTTGCACTTGCGGCAGGTGCGGCCACGAAAAAAAACGCGGTCAGCCGCGGTTTTTTTCGCGGCCGCACCTGCGGCAAGTGCAAAACCGCACTTGCCGCACCTGCCGCAAGTACGCCTATACTTTGCATGGCGTTTACCGCAACCGCGCCACAAGTGCAGCCGGTATGCGGTAATCGCGGCAGATGCGTTTTTTTCACCGCATCTGCCACGAATTTAAAAAAACGCTGATGTGAAAGGGCCCTAACTGGGGTGTTTTACATATTGTAACAGTAATGGTATTGTGTAGTAGTTATCGTGCTATCTAGAATATGTATATTATTTTTGTAGACTTTTTGGGTGTGTTTAATAAATATTCAATATAAATATTGTTTTCATTAAGTCGTCGGTATATATATATAGTTAATCAGCATAGGAACAGAAAGCAGTAAGGAAGGGAAGATTCTGGATATCGGTGATTATAGTCATAACCGACAATAATAACCGATAAACAGAACCAGCCCTCCAACAACCCCCTTTTTTATGCTTGGTGTGGATTTATATCCAATTTGGCTTTTGGACAATTCTTTTTGTGCTTTTTCATTGAAGACAAATTAAATGAAGATAATAATACCATAGAACTTGTGATTGCAATCATTTTCAGGAAGAAACTGAGTATTATCTGACAGAATTGCAGGGGTGTCAATACTTTTGGCCACAACTGTATATTGCAATAAAAATATAGTCCACAATTGGATGTGATTAGGGATGAGCGAGTATAATCGTTACTATTCGGTATTCGGTACATGCTTCGATTTCAGAGAGTTGCCATCCGGCTCCATAAGGCTGCATGGGGTGAAAATCGGATTTACTCCGGACAGTCCCGGAGCGGACCTGACCGCAGGGTGAAGCCAGCCAAAGTTATATTACACAGATGGCTGTGAAAACAAATCACAAATTATTAAACTTCAGTACACATACATCTAACAAAATCATACAATTTGATATATATTTCACTTTAGACCTGTAAGTTCTGAGCTTTATTGATGAATTTTATTTTTAGAATTTGGTTCCTCTAATTATGAAATAGCTTAATACAAGTTTCCTTTGAGGCTTGAATTACTTTATTAATGTGCCCTTCATAAAGATCAGGTCACAATTACAATTATAAGTAACACATATTATGCAGTTGAAGTAAAATTAGCTTGTGCAAGTCAAAGATTATATTACACATAACATCTATATTTCCTGGCAGACTAAATCCTTTCATAACGTAACAATATATGTTTGTTAAATTTGTAATTTCATGCATTAATTTGTTTTGTTTCAGAACAATGCATCTTATATTTTTGCAACAAAGACATTTCAAAATTCAGATTTTTTATTTTTTTTATTTTGAAATGTCACTGAAATTATCAGAGTAGAACAGTTCTGACAGGTCAATTGCCACAGATGGCAAGTTCTTTGTTAATTATACAGAAATTTAGATACAAATGCAAAATGTCTATTCTCTGGAGAAATTTCTCTATCAGACTGCCTGGAGGAGTCCCTCAACTGAATTAATGTAGTATTTGTGAGCATAAGTTAAGAATCTACTTGTACAAATAAATCACTTCTCCTTGTTAAATATGCAACAGTAAATGATCATCGTTTACAAGAAATATAACAATGGCATGTTTTCTGATAGCACTGCAGGCTCCAGGGTGAGGGAAGTTAAGTGAAGTTCATGGGAACAATTGCAGAAAGTTGACTGCCAGAAATAGCTAGTCGATCATGAAAACAATTTATGGTCTGGTAAACCTTTACATCTGGAATAAAAGAGACGATTGAAAATGCCCCTGAATAGCAAATTGGCACATTGTCTCTGTACTCCTTTTGTCAAATTTTTGCAAGGAAGAATGGCTTTAAGATTTACTATGAATGTCTATGGCTCACTATGACATACTGTTGCTAAGCAAAAAAATTGAGTCGGAGCATAATCTGGCATACGTGCATACCACAAGAGCAAAGGAAAACGCCCAAAGGAAAAAAATGCCCACAGGCAACCATAACTCTAAAGCCCCCGTCACACGGGGCGACATCGTCGCCTATTACATAGGTGACATAGGGGCGTGGCCTATCGGCGTCGTCATCGCCCTACGTCGCCTCATGTAAAGGGGCGATGTCGACGCCGCCGGGAGGTCGCCTGGTTTCTGAGAAATGCTCTGAAACCAGGCGACCATCATGGGGCGATGTGTACACATCGCCCCATGTAACCGGCCGCCGGTGACCTGTCAGGCGATGGGAGCCATAGGCTCCCATTGTCCTGCATCGCCTTTGGGGTCTTCAGACACCCCGGCGGCGATGCCGCCTGACAGCTTGCCGGCGCGGGGCTGGAGATGTTGCCCTGTGTAAATGGGGGACGGCGTTCGCTAGCGGGGCGCCAAAAACGTGCGCACACACGCCACTCACCGCCGACATCCCCAGCCCCATCGCCAGGTATGACGGGGCCTTAAAAGTACCGTTACACAACGAAATATCGATTCGATATCGCCTGCAATTTCACGGGAGCGCGCACATTTTTGGCACACTGCCAACATCGCTTAGGACAAGGGTCTCAAATTCCAGGCCTCGAGGGCCGGACACAGTCCAGGTTTTCAGGTTTTCCATAGCATTTGACAGTTGCCAATCAAATGACCAACTGTCAAATTCTAAGGAAATCCTGAAAACCTGGACTGTGTGCGGCCCTCGAGGCCTGGAGTTTGAGACCCCTGGCTTAGGAGATGTTACACGTAGCAATCGCTCATGCAATGTCCAACAATCTGGCATCCTGGAAATCGCCTGGCATATTGCAGGGTAGATGTTGACGATCGTAGTTGCAGCATCACACAACACAATCACATTAGCAATGTTGGCATACTGTTTGACTGTTTGACACAGCCTAGTAGATAGGCGTACCTGACTTTGTGTAACCGCGTCCACACAACTCCGATTAGATGGCGAAAGTGCGTTACCATTCGTCAGCTGTCTCGGACAGCATGGTGGCGACATGGATGCAATTGCTCTTTCTACCATCTCACTACTCATGTCATTTGTAAGTAGTTGCAGCTCCTGCTAGACACGACGGCAGCGCCAAACTGGCAGACAGGAACGCTAGTGTGTTGCAGTGTGTGCTGCAAATATGTATGGACATTGTGTACATGTGCTGTTGCAGTAAGTAAGCTACACACAACAACTATGTACATGTGTATGCACATAAACGTTGCATGTGTTAACTATATGTGTGCATACATGTATGTATGTGGCTACATATATGAACATATGTGTAAATCATACACAATGCAAGTGCACATGTGTGTGTACACATACCCATGTTTATATGCAGCTACCTAGAGTGGGAAAGGTACACACAGCATACAATGTGCGGCAAACCTCTACACCTGTGTACTGTACATGTGCCCACAATGCTGCAGGGACCCACATATAACATTGTACAGTCATATCTCGCAGCACAGCCTAATGCCATGTGCAGAAAGTTATGCAGCACACAACACGCCATCACCACTATATCGATAGATTCCAGTTTCATATTTAAATCAGTATGAAACACGCAGAATCTATTGGCCATGATCCTGAACGCATTTTCAACCACACGACGTGCCTGGGATAGCCAGTAATTGAAAATATGTTGCTCAGGGGTCCTCTGGGGATATGGCCATAGTAGGTTGGTGTGAAGTGAAAAGGCTTCATCCCCCACAAAGGCAAAGTTCAGATGTTCAGTGGTGTCATCATTTGTGGGTAAGTTCAGGTGGCCGCTCCTAAGGTCTTGGCCAAAGGACATCCGTGCCCAAATTCCCCCATCAGACACGCCCGTTCTTCCCCACATCCACGAGGAGGAACTCATAGTTGGCATTGACGAGGGCCATGAGGACCACACTGAAGTACCCTTTATAATTATATGATTTCCACCGAAGAAAAAGCTGGGCTTTGTAGTCCGCGCTGACCTCAAGAAACTTCCAGTCCAGTAAAGGGTTAATCAGGTTCTGGTTTATTTGCCTACTCGTTTCGTGGCTTTAAATCTGCCACTTCAGTGGCAGATTTAAAGCCACGAAACGCGTAGGAAAATAAACCAGAACCTGATTAACCCTTTACTGGACTGGAAGTTTCTTGAGGTCAGCGTGGACTACAAAGCCCAGCTTTTTCTTCGGTGGAAATCATTTATCTTCAGTGGGCTCCTGCAGCGACCATTACCAGGCTCTCTCAGTTTGTTGTGGCTCTCACAACCACCGCAGGTGAGTCACACTGATTGTGGGGACTGGACTATTTATTAAGACGATAACGCCCTATGTGCGCTCCCTATTTATCCTTCTTTATAATTATAATAATATGACCCGCTGTTGGGGGGTTGTGTGATCGTCACATGCTTGCCATCTAATGCCCCCCCCTTTCCCCTGCAGTTTGGGAATTGCCACCACTCCTTGAAGCCAGTGGCAACTTGAAACCATTCTGCAGTGGCGTTTGGAAAATGCATATAGGTTGGCAAGAGACACCTCACAATGGCCTCACACGTCTCAGGGATTAGGCGGCTCAGGAGTGGGCGCAAGACTGCAGCTGAATACTGCAGGTCAGTCATCGAGCGCCCTGTTGCCAACCGCTCCTTTGGTCGCACAGCTTCATGCATTAGTGTCCTCACGGGCAATATGTGGTGTAACCAAGTCCAATAGGAATTGGAAAGACTCCTCGGACATCCGGAGATAGTTTCTGAAGTCCTGCGGATTCCTGTCCTCCAGCTGACAGACCAGACCCATGTGACTCAGGTGGCGCCTTTGCAGGAGCCAATCCCGAGACCACATACGCCGTCTTCTACGCCTCCGCAGTCTCTCATTTCTCTCATCCGTTACCAAGGCATCCTTCACCATGGCCACAGCCACTACTGCCATCGCTGCATGATGCATGACGTCAAATGTCTGTTTGAAACGCTCTGTCAATGTGAAAGAAGAACAAACAAATAGGAGCACATGGAGGCATTACAAGACAACATAACATCAAATACCCCATGAACATAGTCCTCTCTCAACCCTCAAATACATACTTTCATGGTTGCGCTGTAGAGTTACAGCCTACTTAATTGTGTGCATCCTCCCTTAATGTACACACTACAGTGTGACTGTCAACACAACACCTACATCACATATGTTAACCCATCCTACTCCTCATGTACACTCTACAAAGAATGGACATACAGAAAGCCTGTATAATAACAATTTGGCTCTCATGGATGGCCACACTCAAAATGTATGTGTCCAAACAAAGAAAGCATTTCAAAATGGGTTCATTGTGGATCTAACATTACACATCACAAGAGGTTCATGCTTGCTGATGCATTTGTTTGTACATATACATGACATATGGTCATTCAACAATGCTGCATGGATTGGAATCATTGAGCTTTCAATGTGTGTGGACAACCGGCGCTACTACATTGCATGTCCTTGGTATAGGCCATATTTTGACAGGGCTACACTGTTTTGGTGAAGCCAGGGTTAACTACACAAAATGGATGTTCAGTGACCACACACAATCCTGCAAGGTTAAACCACCATCAACCTTCCTAATAGGGACCATCAACTGTACAGGAGCTGTTAACAATGGGTGAATGGGCCATGACCTCCTGGTGGTCATTACAACATAGTAGAGCTACTATAATATATTCATAACGCACTTGAGACGCCCGCACATCCACAAACAGGTGTGCACATCAATACTTACTCAATGGCTCTGTGCAGCAAACAAGACATTGTTTGGGCATTGCCCATTTTTATAGGGGAAACCAGCCAATTACTGGCCGCCAGCATCATCCAATTGTATGTCGCGTTTTTGCGTTGCCACGCCTGTGGCCTCGTATTGGTGGACTCTTCTGCGAAGTCATTGGTGGCGCGCCCTTTATAAGATGGATGTGGCAGCTCCAGCCTGTTGCACATGTCTATATGCAACGACGTGGTAGCGTCTCCTCTTCTGGCACTGCAGGACTGATGGTATGTATTGATGACTGCTCATCCTCTTCATCTCTTCAATCTGTATGGACTGATCTTAACACGCACTCCATACCATGTGGTAATGTTGTTGTTGTGACCTTCTGCTATCTTTGTGTTATAATGGGCCACCTTTTCTTCGGATTTCACATGTTCAGCCCCTGACTGGTGTGATCCTCATAATGTACACCCCCACAGTTGAAATCACATATGTTGTGGTCTGCAGAAAGTGCATTCATGAATGGCGTTTCCAAACGTTAGGTATTGTAATGTGCATTGTGCAAATTTATAAATATGGTTGCCTTAACTGACACATCATACATTAAACAATGCCCTTTGGATGTGAGGCCTTTGAATGTGAACCTTAACATACCATTACCATGCTGGTGTACCAGCCAGAGCTATGTATGTATTGTTTGGCCAATGTTATAAATGTGTACTTCATTGGCTAATACTGGTTCCTAGTACTATGAAATATGTGGTACCCCATTCATTTGTCCACAGCAGACCACATGGCCAGGATTGCGTAGGTAATGGAGCATTATACATACATGTGTGTGTTCCTGACATAATGTGTTTTCATATTTCAGATGGCTGAGACCCAGGATTTTGTCCGGGCCTTCATAGCAAAGTACCAGGAGCAATAGTGTTTGTGGCGGACCACCTCACCTGAGTACAAGAACAAGCAGGTGAGGGGAGTGGCGTATGAGCAGCTCATGGTCTTCTCCCAGGAGTTCAACCCTCGGGTGAGGGTGGATTTGAGTTTTGTTAAGTTCAAGATCAGGAACCTGTGCACAGTGTACAAGAAGGAGCTGATTGCAGTCCAATGATCTATGCGGTCCGAGAATGGAGCTGAGGAGGTCTATGTGCCACGATTGTGGTACTTTGACCTCCTCTGTTTCCTCCAGGACCAGCAGCTCCCTCGGCCTACACTGTGCAGCAGGGACCTCAAACAAAACTCCTCCGCCACTCCCCAAGACCCGACTCCGCCACAAGAGGTACTAGTCAATTTGGTTTTGTCCACACCGGCTTCAATGGTGGTTGCAGACACTCATGGTGTGTTGAATATGACAAACATATGACTTTATAGTGTTTGACACAATACAGAGTATGTTTGGGTGTTGGGTCACACAATGTTTTTATATATCGTTTATTGATATAGTCTTAATACATATGCATGAGCATGTTGGTTACTCATGTGAGTAGAGTAATCAATGTGTCATGTAACACATAGATGTTAAAATACAGCATTGTAATGGCCAGATATTGTGCAATGGAGAGCACACACAACACAAGGAACTAGCTGTGTTGAAATAATGGCTTGATGATATGCAAATAGCTGACAATGGTTTTTACTTGTATTTGCAGGACCCTCAAGACGTCGGGTCCAGTCAGGAGGTGACATCTGTTCGTGACCCTTCCCCATCAACATCTGGGGGGAGGAGCCTGGTCTCAGGGCTGCGCAGCAGCACCCTTGCCCCAGTCAGGGGGGTCGGCTCAGGAGACCAATGCCACCATCTACACAGCTGGGGGAGTGGGCAAAGAGGGTGCTGCTGAACATTGAGAAGATCCCTAGCACTGGGATTGGGCAGATTGTGAGGGAACAGTGTGTCCCAGCTGGACCATCAACAATGGATGGATGTTGAGAGGGTCATACACCTTGCCCTGGACGCAGTCGAGGCTGGGACGCTGAACTCACATACCATCCTTAGGGATGGGCGAATCTACTCGCTAGGACTCGTTACTCGGCGAGTAGTAAGGGACTCGCAGGACTCGGTACTCTGCGAGTTTCCCAGTGATTACTCGCACGAGTCCAATGCAAATCAATATCAATCCTAGTTTTGTCAGAAATGCTGACAAAACTAGGATTGCCATTGTTTGCATTAGACTCGGCTACTGTGCCAGTGATAGCAGGGAAACTCGCAAATAACTGCTGTTACATTGCGAGCCGAGTCCAGCTGTCTTCTCTGTGCAGGCTGCCAGCTCCAGGGTCCTAGAGCCCACCTGCTCACAGACATGATGTAGCAGTGCTGAGATTGTTCTCAGTCTGCTCATTCCCTGTGCATAGACATCTATCTATGCACAGGGGATGTAGCAGAGAGGACATCGCGTTTTGGACTACGTCGGACGGAAGAGGATTTTTTTAATTAAAGATGGAGTCCCTAATGGCTTTTTTTTTTATTTCAAATAAAAAATTTTCTCCGTGTTGTGTTTTTTTAACCCTTTATTGGAGATTTTTAGTGGCTGGGTCAAACGTGGCCTGACATTAAGAATCTCGGGCTTAATACCAGCTTGTATAACAAAGCTGGTATTAACCCCTTTATTACCCAGCGTGCTACTGCCACCAGGGCCGCTGGAAGAGCGGGGTTCAGCGCCAGAGGATGGCGCTTCAATGAACGCGCCATCTTCTGGGGCGGCTGCAGGCTGCAATTTGCAGCGGGGGGTGCCCAGAAAGCTTGGGCATCCCTGCGCTGTGGATTCCAGCCCCCAGCTGCTTAGCTGTACCTGGCTAGACATAGAAATTGCGCGGAGCCCCACGCATTTTTTTTTATTATTT
>JARQOC010000818.1:0-59466 GCA_033576535.1 Allobates femoralis | reverse complement strand
CAGCCATCATTGCACTGCACAAAAATGGCCTAACAGGGAAGAGAATCGCAGCTAGAAAGATTGCACCTCAGTCAACAATCTATCGCATCATCAAGAACTTCAAGGAGAGAGCTTTCATTGTTGTCAAAAAGGCTCCAGGGCGCCCAAGAAAGACCAGCAAGCGCCAAGACCGTATCTTAAAACTGTTTCAGCTGCGGGATCGGACTACCAGCAGTGCCAAGCTTGCTCAGGAATGGCAGCTGGCTGGTGTGAGTGCTTCTGCATGCACTGTGAGGTGGAGACTCTTTGAGCAAGGCCTGGTTTCAAGGAGGGCAGCAAAGAAGCCACTTCTCTTCAGAAAAAACATCAGGGACCGACTGATATTCTGCAAAAGGTACAGGGAGTGGACTGCTGAGGACTGGGGTAAAGTCATTTTCTCTGATGAATCCCCTTTTCGATTGTTTGGGACATCTGGAAAACAGCTTATTCGGAGAAGAAGAGGTGAGCGCTACCACCAGTCTTGTCCCATGCCAACTGTAAAGCATCCTGAAACCATTCATGTGTGGGGTTGCTTCTCAGCCAAGGGAATCAGCTCACTCACAGTCTTGCCTAAAAACACAGCCATGAATAAAGAATGGTACCAGAATGTCCTCCAAGAGCAACTTCTCCCAACCGTCCAAGAGCAGTTTGGCGCCCAACAATGCCTTTTCCAGCATGATGGAGCACCTTGCCATAAAGCAAAGGTGATAACTAAATGGCTCAGGGAAGAAAACATAGAGATTTTGGGTCCATGGCCTGGAAACTCCCCAGATCTTAATCCCATTGAGAACTTGTGGTCAATCATCAAGAGACGGGTGGACAAACAAAAACCAACAAATTCGGGCAAAATGCAAGCATTGATTATACAAGAATGGACTGCTATCAGTCAGGATTTGGTCCAGAAGTTGATTGAGAGCATGCCAGGGAGAATTGCAGAGGTCCTGAAGAATAAGGGTCAACACTGCAAATATTGACTTGCTGCATTAACTCATTCTAATTGTCAATATAACCTTTTGGTACTCATAATATGATTGCAATTATATTTCTGTATGTGATATAAACATCAGACAAACACAAATAAAAACCACAGGGCAGCAGATCATGTGAAAATATCATTTTGGTGTCATTCTCAAAACCTTTGGCCATGACTGTACACTATGATGAATCACATACATTTCATGAATGTAATAAGAAAAGACTAAAAAGACTTATTGTCACTGATTGGGAATATATGTTCATTGTTTTATATCTTGCTAATAGATAAAATAATCAGAGGAGAAACTAGTCTTCAGTTAGGTATATTCTCACAAAATTTCATTTTTTGCTATGAAGAAATCAAATTTAGAAATATAATCTTTCTCAAGTGACAAAGTATAAAAATGTTAAAATAGCCAAGGATGATCAACCGTGAACTACACTTTTCAAGCCAAGCCAAAAAAGTCACTTTTTGGTGAAAGTCAATTGTCACTTCTTGTCATCAAAGGTATAGAGCAACACAGAACAAACACCAGTAAGTAAGGCCAACAAAATAAAACTTTTTTCATCATTAAAAATATTAAAATATTTAAATATAAAATGTTCTGCATTCCTCAGGAGGCAAAGGAGTGAGGAGCCTAAGCTCAGATCACCAAAGTAATTGTAGTTGCACATAGTGTACTTGTCATGATGGTCTCTCTTACCTGGGAACCGCCGCGACACTACTATGTTCAGGAATAAAGTGAAAAATGAGTAGCACCAACAAGACAAGGATCTGTGAATATGTTTCAATTGTGTGCTGCAGAAACTGCCCTTTGCTATATATATAAAATCGGAGAACTTAGTCTCATTAGTAGCTACTAGGGATTAAGCTTGGCATCCACATCAAGGAGTCTCCATTGCCAAGTCCTATCACTATGCCTAATGAAAATGGTATGAGGTGGATGGATTTATATGTCCTAGGTGTGATTAAAAACGACGTATAGGTGTGAACTAGGATCTAGCAATGGTGTCCTATGTGTGGTTACCAAACTAAAGAAAATGTAGAATATGGGAAAAAATTATAAAGTGGGCGCTCAGTCAAAATAAGCAATATATAAGAAAAGTTAAGACTGGCATCGACCACAGGCGTAGGTGCTAGCAGAAAAAACATTATACTTACAATTGTGAACCGCCGCGACACTACTATGTTCAGGAATAAAGTGAAAAATGAGTAGCACCAACAAGACAAGGATCTGTGAATATGTTTCAATTGTGTGCTGCAGAAACTGCCCTTTGCTATATATATAAAATCGGAGAACTTAGTCTCATTAGTAGCTACTAGGGATTAAGCTTGGCATCCACATCAAGGAGTCTCCATTGCCAAGTCCTATCACTATGCCTAATGAAAATGGTATGAGGTGGATGGATTTATATGTCCTAGGTGTGATTAAAAACGACGTATAGGTGTGAACTAGGATCTAGCAATGGTGTCCTATGTGTGGTTACCAAACTAAAGAAAATGTAGAATATGGGAAAAAATTATAAAGTGGGCGCTCAGTCAAAATAAGCAATATATAAGAAAAGTTAAGACTGGCATCGACCACAGGCGTAGGTGCTAGCAGAAAAACATTATACTTACAATTGTGACCGCTCGCGACAGCTACTATGTTCAGTGAATAAAGTGAAAAATGAGTAGCACCACAAGACAAGGATCTCGTGAATATGTTTCAATTGTGTGCTGCAGAAACTGCCCTTGCTATATATATAAATCGGAGACTATAGTCTCATTAGTACTACTAGGAATTAAGCTGGCATCCACCTCAAGGAGTCTCCATTGCAAGTCCTATCACTATGGCCTAATGAAAATGGTTGAGGTGGATGGATTATATTCCTAGGTGTGATTAAAACGACGTATAGGTGTGAATAGGATCTAGCAATGGTGTCCTATGTGTGGTTACCAAACTAAAGAAAATGTAGAATATGGGAAAAAATTATAAAGTGGGCGCTCAGTCAAATAAGCAATTATATAAGAAAAGTTAAGACTGGCATCGACCACAGGCGTAGGTGCTAGCAGAAAAACGCCTGTGGTCGATGCCAGTCTTAACTTTTCTTATATATTGCTTATTTTGACTGAGCGCCCACTTTATAATTTTTTCCCATATTCTACATTTTCTTTAGTTTGGTAACCACACATAGGACACCATTGCTAGATCCTAGTTCACACCTATACGTCGTTTTTTAATCACACCTAGGACATATAAATCCATCCACCTCATACCATTTTCATTAGGCATAGTGATAGGACTTGGCAATGGAGACTCCTTGATGTGGATGCCAAGCTTAATCCCTAGTAGCTACTAATGAGACTAAGTTCTCCGATTTTATATATATAGCAAAGGGCAGTTTCTGCAGCACACAATTGAAACATATTCACAGATCCTTGTCTTGTTGGTGCTACTCATTTTTCACTTTATTCCTGAACATAGTAGTGTCGCGGCGGTTCACAATTGTAAGTATAATGTTTTTTCTGCTAGCACCTACGCCTGTGGTCGATGCCAGTCTTAACTTTTCTTATATATTGCTTATTTTGACTGAGCGCCCACTTTATAATTTTTTCCCATATTCTACATTTTCTTTAGTTTGGTAACCACACATAGGACACCATTGCTAGATCCTAGTTCACACCTATACGTCGTTTTTAATCACACCTAGGACATATAAATCCATCCACCTCATACCATTTTCATTAGGCATAGTGATAGGACTTGGCAATGGAGACTCCTTGATGTGGATGCCAAGCTTAATCCCTAGTAGCTACTAATGAGACTAAGTTCTCCGATTTTATATATATAGCAAAGGGCAGTTTCTGCAGCACACAATTGAAACATATTCACAGATCCTTGTCTTGTTGGTGCTACTCATTTTTCACTTTATTCCTGAACATAGTAGTGTCGCGGCGGTTCACAATTGTAAGTATAATGTTTTTTCTGCTAGCACCTACGCCTGTGGTCGATGCCAGTCTTAACTTTTCTTATATATTGCTTATTTTGACTGAGCGCCCACTTTATAATTTTTTCCCATATTCTACATTTTCTTTAGTTTGGTAACCACACATAGGACACCATTGCTAGATCCTAGTTCACACCTATACGTCGTTTTTAATCACACCTAGGACATATAAATCCATCCACCTCATACCATTTTCATTAGGCATAGTGATAGGACTTGGCAATGGAGACTCCTTGATGTGGATGCCAAGCTTAATCCCTAGTAGCTACTAATGAGACTAAGTTCTCCGATTTTATATATATAGCAAAGGGCAGTTTCTGCAGCACACAATTGAAACATATTCACAGATCCTTGTCTTGTTGGTGCTACTCATTTTTCACTTTATTCCTGAACATAGTAGTGTCGCGGCGGTTCACAATTGTAAGTATAATGTTTTTTCTGCTAGCACCTACGCCTGTGGTCGATGCCAGTCTTAACTTTTCTTATATATTGCTTATTTTGACTGAGCGCCCACTTTATAATTTTTTCCCATATTCTACATTTTCTTTAGTTTGGTAACCACACATAGGACACCATTGCTAGATCCTAGTTCACACCTATACGTCGTTTTTAATCACACCTAGGACATATAAATCCATCCACCTCATACCATTTTCATTAGGCATAGTGATAGGACTTGGCAATGGAGACTCCTTGATGTGGATGCCAAGCTTAATCCCTAGTAGCTACTAATGAGACTAAGTTCTCCGATTTTATATATATAGCAAAGGGCAGTTTCTGCAGCACACAATTGAAACATATTCACAGATCCTTGTCTTGTTGGTGCTACTCATTTTTCACTTTATTCCTGAACATAGTAGTGTCGCGGCGGTTCACAATTGTAAGTATAATGTTTTTTCTGCTAGCACCTACGCCTGTGGTCGATGCCAGTCTTAACTTTTCTTATATATTGCTTATTTTGACTGAGCGCCCACTTTATAATTTTTTCCCATATTCTACATTTTCTTTAGTTTGGTAACCACACATAGGACACCATTGCTAGATCCTAGTTCACACCTATACGTCGTTTTTAATCACACCTAGGACATATAAATCCATCCACCTCATACCATTTTCATTAGGCATAGTGATAGGACTTGGCAATGGAGACTCCTTGATGTGGATGCCAAGCTTAATCCCTAGTAGCTACTAATGAGACTAAGTTCTCCGATTTTATATATATAGCAAAGGGCAGTTTCTGCAGCACACAAATTGAAACATATTCACAGATCCTTGTCTTGTTGGTGCTACTCATTTTTCACTTTATTCCTGAACATAGTAGTGTCGCGGCGGTTCACAATTGTAAGTATAATGTTTTTTCTGCTAGCACCTACGCCTGTGGTCGATGCCAGTCTTAACTTTTCTTATCTCTTACCTGGGAGACTTATCACTGGTTTGGGGCCTCTGTCTCATATCTGTATTGAGACTTCATATTAAATGTGTTTCTTTCCTTTGGCAGTTGAAGAGTTAATTTCTGTTTCTGTCTGACAGCAATCTGGCTAGTTCTTGTCCAGGAGTGGCTACTTTGCGATTACTTCCATTCCCTTTGTATGATCACATTATTCCAGCATGCCTTGCTGGTGATTGAATCCGTTCCTGGCCAAGCTTCCTGAGGAGAAGTAAGTTTTCTGGAGAGCTGACTACTGCTAAGCCATCTGCTGTCAGGAGCATGGCAGCAGGCATGCAGTTGCCTTGTTCCCTGCCTGTTTCCTCTTCCCTCTTGTCTTGTTTATTTCAGTGGTTGGGACTGGTGCTCCCATTGGCCATTTCCCTATTTAGGGTGAACATCAGTGCCAGCGAGTGACAAGGTATGTTACTCAGCGACGGGTTGAAAGAAACCATATAGGGACAGCAGGGAGATCAGGGCATAGCTGCATGTAGGTGCAGGAGGTCACCTTTTCCACATTCCCTATGAGCAGAGCCCTCCACTGTATTTCACCTCCCTGGTGTTACTCCATCTTTATTTTCATGTAGTGTCCCGGACATCGTTGGTCTGTGTGTCCACTGTCACAAATGGTAGCCAAACACCCCTTAGTCCAGCGTGACAATACTGTTGTAGAGTTTAGAATTATATGCTGAAACAATCGGTATAAAATAAGGGTAATGAATTAAGTTTAAGATGCAATGAGCACTTACCATCAAGAGTCGCTGTGTAACAGATGTCCTCGCTGCCCCAACACACATTTCAGACTCTCTTCTTTAGGAGGTGCATGATGTTTAGGCAACCCTGTTAATCTTACTCATTTTTTTTTGTTTAAAATTGGGTTTTTGCAACAGCTATTTCAGTGTGATATATGTAATAACTGATGGACACTGTAATATTTCAGATTGAAATGAGGTTTATTGTACTAACTGAAAATATGAAATATGCATTATTTCAAAAATTGACAGGAGCAAAAGTATGGGCACCCTTCTGATTTTCATGATATGAATACTCCTAACTACTTTTTACTGACTTACTGAAGCACTAAATTGGTTTGTTAACCTTATTGAACTGTGTACTTCATAGCCCGGTGTATCCAATCATGAGAAAAGCTATTTCAGGTGTCCACTTGCAAGTTGTTGTCCTATTTGCATCTTCTCTGAGGAGTGGCATCATGGGCTCCTCAAAACAGCTCTCAAATGATCTGAAAAAAAAGATTGTTCAACATAGTTGTTCAGGGGAAGGATACAAAAAGTTGTCTCAGAGATTTAACCTGTCAGTTTCCACTGTGAGGAACATAGTAAGGAAATGGAAGACCACAGGGACAGTCCTTGTAAAGGCCAGAAGTGGCAGGCCAACAAAAATATCAGAAAGGCAGAGAAGAAGAATGGTGAGAACAGTAAAGAACAATCCACAGACCACCTCCAAAGACCTGCAGCATCATCTTGCTGCAGATGGTGTCACTGTGCATCAGTCAACAATACAGCGCACACTGCACAAGGAGAAGCTGTATGGGAAAGTGATGCGAAAGAAGACGTTTCTGCATGCACGCCACAAACAGAGTCGCCTGAGGTATGCAAAAGCACATTTGGACAAGCCTGTTTCATTTTGGAAGAAGGTCCTGTGGACTAATGAAACAAAGATTGAGTTGTTTGGTCATACAACAAGGCGTTATGCATGGCGCCACAAAAACACAGCATTCCAAGAAAAACACTTGCTACCCAGTGTCAAATTTGGGGGAGGGTCCATCATGCTTTGGGGCTGTGTGGCCAATCACAGCACCGGGAATCTTGTTAAAGTTGAGGGTCGCATGGATTCCACTCAGTATCAGCAGATTCTTGAGAATAATGTTCAAGAATCAGTGTCAAAGTTAAAGTTACCCCGGAGATGGATCTTTCAGCAAGACAATGATCCAAAACACCGCTCCAAATCTACTCAGGCATTCATGCAGAGGAACAATTACAATGTTCTGGAATGGCCATCCCAGTCCCCAGACCTGAATATCATTGAACATCTGTGGAATGTTTTGAAGCGGGCTGTCCATGCTCGGTGACCATCAGACCTAACTGAACTGGAATTGTTTTGTAAAGAGGAATGGTCAAAAATACCTTCATCCAGGATACAGGAACTCATTAACAGCTACAGGAAGCGACTAGAGGCTGTTATTTTTGCAAAAGGTGGATCTACTAAATATTAATGTCACTTTTCTGTTGAGGTGCCCATACTTTGGCACCTGTCAAATTTTGAAATAATGCATACTTCACATTTTTGGTTAGTACAATAAACCTCATTTCAATCCTGAAATATTACTGTGTTCATCAGTTATTACATATATCAGACTGAAATAGCTGTTGCAAAAACCCAATTTTAAACAAAAAAAAAAATGAGAAAGATTAAGAGGGGTGCCCAAACTTTTTCATATGACTGTATTTCTAAAGGTGCTATTAACATGAATTTCTCACCAGATGTCGATAACAAACCAAAGACAAAGAAATCAAACCATAGATGTCCATAAATTAAGATGTGTGTAAAAGTGAGAAATGACACAGGGAAAATGTATTGAATGTGCTTGCTGAAATATATTTAATACTTTGTAAAAAAAAAAAAAGCCTTTGGTAGTGATCACAGCTTTAAGATGCCTCTAGTATGAAGAAACTACATGCATTGCTCATGTATGATTTTGGCCCATTCTCACATACAAACACTCTTCATGTCATAAAGGTTCCTTGGGCTCCTTCTATGAACTCTGAAATCTCATAAATTTGCTTTAGGATTCAAATCAAGTGCTTGTCTGGACCATTTCAGCAGCTTCATTTTATTTTTCTGATTGCTCTCATTAATTTTTCTAAAAGCAATTGAGTTTCCTTGGCTGTGTTTGGGATCAATGTCCTTATGATATGTCCACCATCATTTCATCTTCGTCATACTGGTAGATGGCAGCAGATTTTTATCAAGAATGTCTAGGTAGATGTGCCCATTCTTTCTTCCTTCCATAATATAAAGTTTGTCAGTGCTGTATGCTGAAAAACAGCCCCACACCATGGTGTTTCTACCTCCAAACGTCACTGTTGGTATAGTGCTTTTGGGTGTGTATTTTGGCACCTAAAGAGTTAAACTTTAGTCTTATTTTGCCAGACTACATCAGTTCTATCTCCTTCCAGTACCTGTAGTTCAATGTGATGCAGGAGCTGCTCTTCACTCCTCCTCTCCTCTGGGACATTAAATCAACCACAGGGGGCATGTCCTACTCCATGCTATTAGTAACAGCCATGCCCATGAAAATAGCTACGACTGAGGGAAGTAAGCAAAGTGGAGATATGGCTATTGTCAATGGGCTGACTTTTACCAACAGCATGGAGCAGTCTACGTACCCTGATGTGTAACTTCCCAGAGATGATGGGGAGGAGTAAAATGCAGATTCAGCGTCAGACTCATTTACAGGTATTTTGAGGATATGCAACTGCACTGTTCATATTATCTTTATAATATATGAGGACTAGTAGAATACTTTTCTATCTCTCCCAAGTACCCCTTTATCTGTTCTCCAATTGCAGTCAAAACATTACTAATGGCTAAGTGTGCATGCACACGATCAGTGTACGCAGCGTTTTGGACGCAGCGTCTTGCCGCTGCGTCCAAAACGCTGCGTCATGCAGTACTAGCATAGTGGATGAGATTTCAAGAAATCCCATCCTCACTATGCGTATCCTGCCTGCAGCGTGTTTGGAGCTACGGTGCGGGTTGCCGGGAGTCTGCTCCTCCGCAGCATGTTTATCTCATGCTGCGGAGTCAGAAGCGGCTGCTATCGGGTGACTGCAGGGAGAAGCCACCCTGCACCCGCCGCACATGGTGAGTACAGGGCGGCTGCAGTCTCCCTGCGGCCACCCGCGGCTTCCCTCAGGTCCGGAGGAGCTGCGTCCAACACGCAACTCCTCCAGACCATGTGCACGCACCCTTATGGAGAAAGCAAGAACAAAAAATGTCACTGTGGTTATCCCTTAGAATTAACCTAACTATAATTGCAAGCTTTGTAATTCTGTTTTAAACAGAATCTTAGGCCTATCCTTCAGTATTGTATTTTGCATTAGCATAGTATTTAAAATGATTTATGTTAAAGTGCCAGAGGGTTATTTTGGCAGCATAACTAAAAAATCAAGTATGATTTATTTTCCCATCTGCTATCAACCCTGTGAGATGTAAATAAGCTGTCTTTTTTCCATTGTGAAGTTATTAATGTAAGGCATAAAATGGGGGAAACTGTGTGATTTTTTTATGATTTTTATAGAGTTTGTTTGAGTAGTAAATAAAGCCTGCTTGATGTTTGCCTCTTTGTATGTTCATTATGTGGAAGTATTCCATCTCTGAAAGAAAACATCAAAGCACATTGTGATATATGATAGGATATAATTTATTGTACTAGTCCAGAACATTATATATGTATCTTTAGGTTCTAAAGACACATGTTGTGCACTTGAAAATATCTACTGTAACTGTAATACTAAATTAATGATACCTACTTATATATATGTTCACTAGAGTCAGTATCTATATGTTGTACAAAGACATATATACAGTTTGCCAAAGTGCTCAAGAGATTCATTATGAAAAGGGATATCGGAGTGCGTCTGAATCATGTAGTTTTACTCCGGTTGCTTTTATATGCGACTCCAGCTATAACAGATATTAATTTCACCTAAATTATCATGGAGTTGGATTTTAAAGGTTCAATAACTACGTGAAGAATTTAATTTCTATTTTGGAGCTGGATTTTTCTTCATCCGCTAGTCAGAGCGGTCTTCCTTGTTCCTTCCGATTTTCTGCTGGCTATTTCCTCTTTTTTGCTCTTACATAATTATATAGTTTGTCAAAGTGCACAAGAGATTCATCATGCATTATGTACAGGTTCATTTCAATGAATTAGAATATTATTAAAAAGTTAATTTATTTCAATAATTCAATACATCAAGTGAAAGCAAATATTTTATATTATATAATATATAATGAAACACATATATTATATAGAGTCATTACACACAGAGTGATCAACAATCTTTATTTCTATAAATGTTGATGATTATGGCTTACAGCCAATGAAAACCCAAAGCTCATTATCTCAGAAAATTTAATTATGGAGGTTGAAGGGTTAAAAACCGTGTTGTCGTATTCAATGAGACATCAGAGGGTGAATATAATATTGATTTATTTGTCAACACATTTCAGGGCTCCCTGGCCCCTTCCTCAATATCATATTGCCATGTTTCAGGGTGTTTCATGGAGTCCTACAACACGTTGAGTAATACATCAATATTTGTATTCACCCTTTGATGTCTCCAGGAATACGGCAGCAGTTTTTAACCCTTCATCCTCCCTACTCTACAGTATATGCACCACTCTGGGGACTACAGCAGCTGGGATATGCTTTTATAGTGGCTGTGACTCTCACAACCACACAAGGTGAAGCCTCTGATACCTATTTAGGTCATATTTTATCTTACAGACTCTTCATCCTCCCTACTTTAATTTTCTGAGATAATGACCTTTGGGTTTTCATTGACTGTAAGCACTAATAATTAACATTAATAAAAAAATAAAGACTTGAAATA
Source organism: Allobates femoralis (assembly GCA_033576535.1). Lineage (NCBI taxonomy): Eukaryota > Metazoa > Chordata > Amphibia > Anura > Aromobatidae > Allobates > Allobates femoralis. The sequence continues at coordinate 48,417 of JARQOC010000818.1, read as the reverse complement.
GATCACTCTGTTTGTAATGACGCTATATAATATGTGTTTCACTTTATATATTAAGTTACTGAAATAAATTAACTTTTTGATGATATTGTAATTCATTGAGATGCACCATTCTTATTTATTTGGAGTAAAACCTGCATGTTAGAAAGTAAGTAGCAAGGACCCAGGATAAGTATTACTATTAGTTAACTTGTAATAGGTCCTTTAATGGAGTTTACAGCAGACATATGATCTAGAAAATGTAATAGATCTGCTAGAAAAAAAGTATATGGCCAGAAAGAATTCAAATGGGACCAATATCAACAGTAAAATAAATGAACCCAAAAGAAAAAAATTGGGGCAGAAAGGTAATAAAGTGTAAACTAGACAATGAATATTTTAAAAGATGCCATATTTTTCAGAGGATAAGAGACATCAAGCTATAAAGGTACCGTTACACGCATGACATTAGAACGATGTCTGCAACAATCTTGTGGGTGCGTGGTCATTGCAGATATCGTTTAGACATCGTTGGTGAGATGTCACACGTCTAGATATCGTGGACAACTCACCAATGATGTTGGGAGCAGGTATCATTCGCAAACCCCGTGAACGATCCCTGCTCATTGCTGTGATTGGGCGAAGTCGTTCGCGACATCGTTATCGCGGTGTCGCACAGAACGATGCAGCAGTTTGCTGGAGTTGAGATTGTCAGGTTTTCCAACATGTTGGTAAACATGTCAACTCCGATCGTAGCAACTTGCCAGAGTCACACTCACCTAGGTCGCAACGACGTCACTGGTACGCATCCAAACCCGTGACGTATCAGCGATATCGTTAACGATGTTGTGCCGTGTAATGGTACCTTAAGATGCACCCATATTTTAGAGGAGGAAAATAAGGGAAAAAATTAAGTAAAAAATGTGGTTATAATTAACTATTGTGGGGGAAACTGCTGCTGACACTGTTATGGGGGTAAGGTCCCCACCCCTGACCCCGTCCAGGTAATATATGTCCCTCATCCTGGATATAGCCTCCCATCCTGGTATATAGCCTCCCATCCTGATATATAGCCTCCCATTCTAGTATATAGCCTCCTATCCTGGAATATAGCCTCCCTTCCTGGTATATAGCCCACCATCCTAGTATAGAGCCTCTCATCCTGGTATATAGCTCCTCATCCTGGTATACATCCCACCATCATTTGTTATTGTACCTCCCTCCCATACTGGGGTATTACACCCCCCAACCTGGGTTATAGAACCCCCAGCTTGGATATTGCACCCCCCATCCTGGTACATTGCACCCCCATCACTGGATATGCCCTCCATTCTGGGATATTGCACCTTCCACCAACCTGGGATATTACTCCCCCCAGCCTGGGATATTGCAAACCCCCAGCTTGGGATATTGCACCCTTCATCCTGGGATATTGCACACCCAGCCTGGGATGTTGAACCCCCTTTCCTGGGATATTGCACCCCCCACCACTGTATATGCCCCCCATCATGGGATATTGTACCCCCATCACTGTATATTCCCCATTAATGGGATATTGCACTTCCACCATCACTGGATATGGCCCCCCTGCTGCTGCACACACTATAATAATAAATGGTGTAACATACCTGTTCATCACTCCCCTCCATTACTTCCTCTGCAGCCGCATCGATCTTTTTCTGTCTGTGCATCCCCGGGGCATCCTGTCATATGACAAGTACTGCTCAGTGATGTCATCAGAGGGTTAGTACATGTAATATGCTTCGCCTCCCGCTCAGCGCAGGCTTCAGCCCTGAGAGGTGAGGGACAGTGGGATGCAGTGAATATTACAATAGGCTAATGAGCAATGACACGTGATAGCAGGCTTCTGCAGCCTGCTTCCGCCTCCTCCAGCCACTCCAGACCCACCTCCCCTCCAGCACAGCATAGCCCCGTATATTCTGACCATAAGGCACTTCCCCAACTTTCCCACACGATCTAGGGGAAAAAGTGCGTCTTATGGTCCGAAAAATACGGTATATAAAAAATATGAATAGATCAGACTAAAAGAAGAACATCAGATAATCTAGATGAGGAGTGGGGAACTTCAGTCCTCAAGGGCCGCAAACAGTGTATATTTTCAGGATTTCCTTAGTATTGTACAGAGATTAGAATCATTCCCTATGCAGGAGATTTTATTACCTTCTGTGCAATACTAAGAAAAGCCAGAAAACCTGCACTGTTTGCGGCACCTGAGGACTGGAGTTGCTTACCCCTGGTCTAGATTGGTATGATAAACCATAAGATATTACTGATATGATAGAAAGTGCCTTCACCCTTTTAGTTCTAATAAAATAAACACAGGGCCTTGAAAAAATATTCAACATCTCATGAACTTTTCCACATTTGTTCACATTCTACCCATAAAGTTTTATGCATTTTATTGCGATTTCATAAGTCGAACCAGCATTAAGTAGTGCGAAGTGTAAAGGAAATGATACAGGGTTTTCTAAAATATTTTTAAAACACAAATCTAAAAATTGAGACAAGAATTTTTATTCAGCTTTCTATAGTCTGACACCCCCAAATAAAATCCTTAATTGCCAATTGCATTCAGAAGTCACCTAATTAGTAAATTAAGTCCACCTGTGTGTAAATAAATGTCGATATAACTACAGCTGTTCTGTGAAGGCCTCAGAGGTTTGTTTGAGAACATGAGAAATCAAACAGCATCGTGAAAGCCAATGAACTAGGTAAATAGTAGTATGCTAAATACACATATGGAAACCTTATAAATAGTATATCATAATACAAGTAATCAGAACAAATCTCATGGTGGGTTTACACGCCGCGATATCGGCGTCCAACTCCGATCCAACTCCGACAAAAAGTCACGTGGTTCGTGAGTTGGACCCGATATCGTTCCTGCATCGTAATGTTTGAAGGAACAATACGATGCAGGAACGATGGTAATCCGATATCGGGGGTCGAATGAGCGTGCTATTCAACCGCCCGATATCGGATGCCTGTTGGAGCTGGATCGCTGCGTGTAAACATCCAACTCCGATGTGTACGCCGACGCTACCCATTAACTCCCATGTTAAATGGTCGTTACTGGGTTGGTGGGCATACACATTGTAGGGACGTTGTTTCCCGATATCACAGCGTGTAAACCGCCGATGCGATATCGGGAAAAGTGCTAAAAAAATGCGCGCTCCCGCGCCGTTGTATAGCGATATCGACCCGATATCGGGACGTGTAAACCCACCATCTTAGTCATATAGACCTAAGGGGCATTCAAAAAAGGGAATGACTCACATGTGCCACATGACAAACCACAGCAAAAAATGGAGACAACATACAAATGGAGATATAAATAAATATACCTTGAGATATAATGTGCCAGGAGAGGAAATAATAAGAGTATAAGGGGCACACTAGCACTATTTTGTAGGACTATATCATGGACTAGATTGCGCAGTTAGTCTGGATAGAAAATGTTTTAAAGGGGCTCTTCTGGTTGAAGGTACACTGAGGGGAAATGAGGTGTTTTTTACGCATGTCATGTTATTTGAGACATAAATTATGGCAATTACATAATTTTCTATTTCATTGAGTATTGGCCAGAGATAATCAGATCGATCTACTGGAAATCAATTTTAAGTCAAATTTAACGAATTGATCTGGTGAAATCAAGCAATTTAAAATTAAATTCACAAGGTTAGCACAAATAAATACTCTGCGCCTTTTAAAACAATGCTGAAGGTTGCAACAGTAACCCAAAACCATGAGTGGAGTAGTCAGAAGAAAGGTATAATAGAAAGACGCCATCACTTCTAAATTTTTTGCCCACTCTTGATTTTTTCTCTTAAATACCGAGGTGAAATTCTGACCAAATATTGAACATGTGAACATGGCCTAAGAGAGTGGGCTCACATGATGTCAGGCTCAGCCATGAAAATAGTGGTTTCAGGTGCTGGCTTTTTCCATTTTTTTAGTAGTGCATATATTTCTCTTTGGATACCTTTGCTTGCTAATCCATTGCCCTTACCATATGGCTACTTAAGAACCAACATGACATTTTTGCTTTCAGATTTTTGTTGGGGAATGAAGTGAAAAAAGTGTAAAAAAAAAAAGACATACGCATATAATATGTTTAGCATGCCCTTTGAACTAGTTCATTTTAGCAACCACATACCCCACAAAAATGCTGCGTTATGGTGCCTTATCTTCCTTTATGTACATGTTTCTACTGACCAATGTAGCATTCCTTGTTACAGCTTTTTGCCAGTAAGGCATGGGTAAAGAACATTTAATCTTAAAGAGGACATGTCACCCCCCTGGTGCTATGATAACTGAATGCAGCACTGAATACAGGGTGTCTGCTGCATTCAGGGAAGGGGTCCCCCATGTCCCCATGTGTCTAGCTCCCCTGTAAGTTTGTTAAAAAAAACTTTATAAAGTGTACAATTAACGACTTACTCAGTAATGAGTCATTGCTGTTGCTGGTGTCCTCCCCGTCTCCAGCCCTCTCTGTGCTACCTCCAGCTCTCAGCGATGACACATACAGGTGGCTGAACAAGAGAAGGCTGGAGGTAGAACAGAGAGGGCTGGAGGCGGGTAGGACACCAGCAACAGCAATGACACATACAGGAGGCTGAACAAGAGAGGGCTGGAGGTGGCACAGAGAGGGCTGGAGGTGGGCAGGACACCAGCAACAGCGATGACTTATTACTAAATCCCTCAGGACTCCTTATCTGTACACTTTATAAAGTATTTTTAACAGCTTACATGGGGGCTAGAGACATGGGGGACCCCTTTCCCTGAATGCAGCAGACACACTACAGTAAGTGCTACATTCAGTTAGCATAGCACCAGGGGAGTGACAGGTCCTCTTTAAAATAGATAAGTAAATAAAGAATTACATAAATGTTTCTTTTTGGTGTATACTAGGGATGGGCGAATCTACTCGCTAGGACTCGTTACTCGGCGAGTAGTAAGGGACTCGCAGGACTCGGTACTCTGCGAGTTTCCCAGTGATTACTCGCACGAGTCCAATGCAAATCAATATCAATCCTAGTTTTGTCAGAAACGCTGACAAAACTAGGATTGCCATTGTTTGCATTAGACTCGGCTACTGTGCCAGTGATAGCAGGGAAACTCGCAGATAACTGCTGTTTCTTTGCAAGCCGAGTCCAGCTGTCTTCTCTGTGCAGCTCCAGGGTCCTAGAGCCCGCCTGCTGCCTGATGTAGCAGTGCTGAGATTGTTCTCAGTCTGCTCATTCCCTGTGCATAGACATCTATATTTATGCACAGGGGATGTAGCAGAGAGGACATCGCGATTTGGACTGCGTCGGACGGAAGAGGATTTTTTTAATTAAAGATGGAGTCCCTAATGGCTTTTTTTTTTATTTCAAATAAAAAATTTTCTCTGTGTTGTGTTTTTTTAACCCTTTATTGGAGATTCTTAGTGGCTGGATCAAACGTGGCCTGACATTAAGAATCTCGGGCTTAATACCAGCTTGTATAACAAAGCTGGTATTAACCCCTTTATTACCCAGCGTGCCACCACCACCAGGGCCGCTGGAAGAGCGGGGTTCAGCGCCAGAGGATGGCGCTTCAATGAACGCGCCATCTTCTGGGGCGGCTGCGGGCTGCAATTTGCAGCAGGGGGTGCCCAGAAAGCTTGGGCCTCCCTGCGCTGCGGATTCCAGCCCCCAGCTGCTTAGCTGTACCTGGCTAGACATAGAAATTGCGCGGAGCCCCACGCATTTTTTTTTTTATTATTTAATGAATTCCAGAGTCAGAGGCTCAGAGTCAGAGTCTCGGAGTCGGAGTCTCCTCAGAGTCGGAGTCTCAGAGTCGGAGTCTCAGAGTCGGAGTCTCAGAGTCGGAGTCGCCTCAGAGTCGGAGTCGCCTTGGAGTCGGAGTCGCCTTGGAGTCGGAGTCGCCTCGGAGTCGGAGTCGTCTCGGAGTCGGAGTCGTCTCGGAGTCGAGTCGGAGTCGGAGTCGTCTCGGAGTCGTCTCGGAGTCGGAGTCGGAGTCGTCTCGGAGTCGAGTCGGAGTCGGAGTCGTCGTCGTCTCGGGGGTCGTCTCGGAGTCGGAGTCCTCTCGGAGTCGGAGTCGTCTCGGAGTCGAGTCGGAGTCGGAGTCGTCTTGGAGTCGGAGTCGTCTCGGAGTCGGAGTCGTCTCGGAGTCGGAGTCGTCTCGGAATCGGAGTCGTCTCGGAGTCGGAGTCGTCTTGGAGTCGGAGTCATGTCGGAGTCGGAGTCGTCTCGGAGTCGGAGTCGTCTTGGAGTCGGAGTCGTCTCGGAGTCGAGTCGGAGTCGTCTCAGAGTCGGAGACAAAAAAAATGCGTGGGGCTCCGCGCAATTTCTATGTCTAGCCAGGTACAGCTAAGCAGCTGGGGGCTGGAATCCGCAGCGCAGGGATGCCCAAGCTTTCTGGGCACCCCCCGCTGCAAATTGCAGCCCGCAGCCGCCCCAGAAGATGGCGCGTTCATTGAAGCGCCATCCTCTGGCGCTGAACCCCGCTCTTCCAGCGGCCCTGGTGGCGATGGCACGCTGGGTAATAGAGGTTAGGGCCAGCTTTGTATTATCAGCTGGCAATAAGCCCGAAATTTATGGCGGTCACGCCAATATTAGACATGACCGCCATGAATTTCTATTAAATGTTTTAAAAAAAACACAACACAGAGAAATTTTTTTATTAGAAATAAAAAAAAAAGCCATTAGAGACTCCATCTTTAATTAAAAAAATCCTCTTCCGTCCGACGCAGTCCAAAACGCGATGTCCTCTCTGCTACATCCCCTGTGTATAGATATAGATGTCTATGCACAGGGAATGAGCAGACTGAGAACAATCTCAGCACTGCTACATCATCTCTCTGCACAGACATTCATGTCTGTACACAGGGAATGAGCAGACTGAGAACAATCTCAGCACTGCTACATCAGGCAGCAGGCGGGCTCTAGGACCCTGGAGCTGCGGCAGCCAGCACACAGAGAAGACAGGACTCTTATCTTATCTGTGCGAGTTTCCCAGCGATTACTTACAAAGTAAACGAGTCCAATGCAAATAAATGACAAAACTAGGATTGCTTCAGGCTGAAGCTTCCGAGACACATCTGCGATTTGTAAATCTCACACTACTCGCTATTACTCGCTTCCCCATTCATTAACATTGGACTCGCTAGACTCGCAACGAGTAGCGAGTCCTGGGCTCGGACTCGCTACAGTCAAGCGATTCCGAGTAATTTAGGATTCGCCCATCACTAGTGTATACCACAGTCCTAGGCAAGTAGATTCTGAGTTGGTCCCCCACCAATTACCAACCTTTTACTCAAAGCCAGGCATGTTTATGTCGTTTTGACCAAGGCTGTGCTCAAGCTAAGAAGTTAAAAAGGGATTAGATGTGGAGATGTGCGAAAATTTGGAAGTTCTAATTCACTTCAATTCATTAAATGGGTAATGTTCATCAAACAGTTCACTATACATCCTAACCTCATTGAAATCATTGGGTGGCAAAATCAATGGCTTAGAAGACTCCTTAAAAGGGGCCCAAAAGCTGCCAAACACCCATGGGTTGTGGTCAGTAATGGGACCACCGCTGCAGCGCTGCTCGGCCAGGAAGATGGATGCATGGGCTGCACCCTGATGGAGGAGCCCGCCGCGGGTCGGGCTGCTCCTGGCAGGATAAAGGTATTTTAAGCAGTTCAGGGTACCTGGAATCAAACACGGACACACAGGCAGGGTTCACCGGGTTTACTTGTCAGCTTCTTCACAGTTAACAGCAGTTCACAATGCAATTCAGTTCTTAACCGTTCACAGTCAATTCACTCCGGTAACACTGAACCTTCTGCAGCTAGGCTGTCACTCTGAGACCCCTCACTCCTTCTCAGTCCTTCCAGGCTGTTCTCTCCCTCTTTAAGTGTTTCTCTGGGTTGTATGGTGGCAGCTCAGACCCCTGGGGGTCCTCGTGGTTGCTGCTGTGCCTTCAGCCCTTTTGATTAGGAACTCCAACCTGGAGTTAAAACTCCCCATCGGTTAATCTGGGAATCTGGTCTAGAATCTCTCTTCCCCTCAAAGCCGACACTCTGGTGTATGCCTAGTCTGCAGTAACCCTTTCTTGCAAGGTGTTACCAGATTCCTTCTCACCTGTGTGATTCCAGTCCCAACTAGGGAAAACTACTCTGCCTGTAGTTGGTCGGTGCTGCTGTGTTCCTCGGACTCAGTACTGCTGGTCCAGTCTCTGTCCTCACACTCCCCTGAGATGCCGGCTATGGATGAGATTTCTCTCCATGGCTTCTGTGACTCTGTGGATTCTGCATCTCCATCAAGCCCAACCCCACCGGGACGTGTCTCTGTCTTTCATTTGTCTGTGCTGCACGGCTCACTCTGGTCTACTGTGTCTTTTCAGCTCAGCCTACCTCGGCCTACTAACTCCTTCCTCCTCTTTCTCCTCTATTTGTACTTTCTGTCACCTGACCTACATGCGTTCCCACCCACTGTCCTCTAAACCCACCACCCCTTGCCCGTCTAGAGTTCCGGGCTCCGGGTTGGGTGCTGCCTCCTAGTGGTGTGTGGGATGTCTGTGAGGGTGTTTAGTGTATAAACCGTCTAACCTTCTTCCTGGCTGCAGTTTCCTATGTGGCCACCCTGGTCGCAGGGGCGCCACACATCAAAATCTGCATGCCTATCCTTAAACCAGAAAAGTCTATGAGAGTCTATAAGAAGTCCTGTGCAAACTTATTTTTTTCCTTGAAGATTTTTTGCAGAAAAAAGAAATCTAAACCACATGTACAAGAAAAAAAAGCAATGGTGGCCCAGCACTTCTGACCTGTCATAAACTTTGGTGGCCTCACCATAGACATGCATATTTTAATAGAGTCTCAAAATCTGCATAAAAAAGCATCAAACAACACACCATGATCGTAGGGCCTAAGAGGGTCAAGATAGAGCCATAGTTATGGTGAAAGGGCTGGAGGATTCCCCTTGCTTCCTAGCTACTTCCTTAGAGACCTTAAGGGCAAGGGTGGCCCACTACAGTCCTCAGGGTCTGAAAACAGTTAAAATTTTCAGGATTTCCTTAGCATTGCAAAGGTATTAATTTCATCACCTGCAGACGTGATTATTGCAGCACCTTGTCTTAGGAAATCATGGAAACATGCACTGTTTGGGGCTCTTAAAGACTTCCCTTGGCCAGCCCTGTTCTCCCGGAGTGTGTGTACTTTCTTGCATTTCCATACCTCGGACTGTCAGGCCAGAGGCCTTCAGCTTGTTTACTAGTCTCAGTAGGGCACTTGTTTGCAAAAAAGAGTCCAACATGCAAGGAGTGGAGTAAAACATTTTACTGTAACACACAGGCTAACTCTCAAGCACAAGCATAGCAATATACATAGTACATAAACATAACGAAAGTCCCATAGGGATCAGCAGCTCACAGACTGTTAAAGTGGTGGAAAGTCCATGAAGGGCAAAGTCCATTAAGGTTTTTGAATTGGACCCCAAAGGCTGCATGCTTGCCCATTATTCAGTAGGGAAAAGCATAAATAGCACTAATTTTTGAAGGGGAAATACAACTTTAACAAAAACACAGGCCTTGGTCAAGAAAGAACTGTGAAAAAGTAAAGAAAAGTCCTTCTCTAGCCAAAATGCCAACTAACGGATAGTTATTGACCAAGCAAGAAGACATTTTTAAGCAAATCCAATGTACTTGGCATACAAACTCTCTTGCAGCATTCTCAGCATTACCTGGGCTCTGTATTGGTGATGGTACTCCTCTAATGTATGGTCTTGGGGTTGCAGGGGCTATTCATTCTAGGGCATTCTCCACCTCCACCTGCCCCCCCAGCACTCTCTATTATGGCCACCGTTAGAGAAGATGATGGAGGAACTAGGGGATGACCACGCCTTATAGGCCAGACAGGAATAACCTTTTGCTCACCGACATGCCCTGTGGGTTTGGGGGCAGCTGACTGGCTAACCAAGAGATGCCTGTTCTCCACATGCCACATTCTCTCCTGGTCGGCCTCCTTCTGCCACTTCTCAAATTGATCAGCAGTGGTAACCGGACATACGCCAACCACAAGCCACCCCTTGCTGCCCCACACCTTCATAAAGGCGATCGTCTTCCCAGGAAAGATGGTTCACAGTCTTTTGTAAAGATGGTCAACACAGCAGGGTGGACCAGTTGACATAGCACTGATGCCCAGTGCCTTATTCCACTATGAAGCTGTGGCGCCCCGCAACGAGTGCGTCACAGGAGTGTATTGCAGCCCAGACAGCAGCAATATTCTCTGACTAAGCAATGACATGGTTAAAACTCAGAGCTCCATACCCTACATGCACATCAGAATAGAGGGCCAGTAAGGTCCTGGTGGGCGGAGTGTAGGTGTAGTGTGTTAGTGGAAGAAGTTAGTGCAGAAGTCAGTCGAGTCTGCAAGAATGTAGGAGAAGGAGGAAGCAGAACGTGGCCGGGAGGAATGTAGGAGAGGGGGCCTTGCACAGTCCTGTGCAGCCCTTAGGCCACCACCACCGGTTAGGCGCCATTACCCCGGTGCCTCAACAACCGGACTCTGGGCAACCACATATTGGTCAAAATACACCCGTGCTCATCTACAGCCGTATTACTGGTTCCGAAGCTGGGAGTCGTTTATCACTGCCATGCAAACCAGGAGTGGAGGGATTGCTCTACAGCAGTACCCCACCGCCGCCGCAAACAGAGCTGTCTTGCCAGCGGAGTACCCACCAAAAGGACCCAGACTACCCCTCACACCGGAACTTACACACCGGCAGGGCAATATAAGTAGTCCCTTGTACCCGACCTTGGCACTCAAAGGCGACATCGGCAACCCACTCAGAATAAGTTATTATGGAGGAACACCGCGGAGCTCTGAGAAACACCGGTCATTGCTAAAGTCCACCCGGTCTGTTACCAGTTAACTGTATACCATGTATCACCTGCTGGTTACAGTAAAGTACCCGTTACAGAGACTATCAGTGTCCGTGCCTTTTTCAGAACTGTCCATCTCCGCATGTTAGAAGTACTGCAGCTGCCTCACAACATCTTGTGCAGCTCCTGGCCCTGGGGACTCCCGCTCATCTTGTGGGGAGCGTCCCATCTTGCTGCATTCCATCTCCCTTAGGCCCAAGCAGCGCCGGTGGACATCATCGGAACTCTCACAGGTGGCGTCATGACAGTAAATCAACCTTTAATCTGTTCAGCCAACTCTTTTGTATCTGGACCACTGGGCCCCACTTCGGCAGGCGCGGTTCTGTGACAGGAGGAGAAGAAACGCCTGCCCCGTGAAGTCCCAGCTACGGTGGGTCGAGATATTTTGGCGTCACGAACAGAATATGAGCAGGCCCGTTCCTTAATGGGTATTGTGTGCTTTAAAAAAACTTTATTTCATCAAACAGGACTTTGTTCATCCTAAACTGAACTTTTCCCGCCTTTTCACCATTGGGCCAAAATGGCGACCAAGATGGCGGACCCCGCCATGTGATCCACCACGTGCAGGCCCAGGGGTGAGCCTCCGCCCCTCTTCGTGGGAGGGCCAAGGCAAAGGCGCCAAAATCATTGTCCGCCCCGATTGCTGGAAACAACCATGGGGGCGGGCCAAAGACTTTATCCCACCTATGGACTACAAAAAAAAACCAGAAAGTGGGAGTGAAAAAGGCTTTTCCACCAGCTCTTCAACAAGAACGGTTACCGGTTTGGACGGGTGTGGTTCTCCCAACATGGACAATGACCAGCATGAAGCTCTACGAACTGATGCAGGAGGTCGAGGCGGAGGCCAGAGCAGCCATAGGCCATCCGGGTCTGGGTGCCGTCCTCACCATAGACGGCAACCCCGACTTCTGGCAAGAGGCGCTGCAAGACTTCCGGGTGAGGCTCATGGAAACGACAGAGTGGACGATCTGCAGCTGGAGTGAGGGTCTGGCCAGCCGACTTCACCGAGCTGCCCAGCAGAGACTTACAAGTGGTCCCACTTCAGAACCGGAAAGCAGCTCCCGTTCCGCCACCTCACCAGCGCCAACCACCTGTCCTGCCTCATCACCAGAGCCCGTGAACTGTGTTATCCCACCGGAGACCCCGACCTATCCCGTTCCAGGGTCTGAGACCACAACCGAACCCGCTCCAGAGCCGGAGCTTGAAATTCGCTCCACCACCGAAGCCGAAACCTGTTTGGTTCCCGCAGAGGAACCCACTACCGGTCTCACCACCATCGAACTAGAGACTGTTACCTGTTTATCCCCAGAACCGGAGGCCTCCTCTGAAACCGCAGAGGCCTACCTGGTCACCGGGATAGAAACACCACTACCACCTGAAAGTGCTGAAGCCACAGACGAGGAGGCAGGTAGCCTGGAAACCCTGCGAGATGACCCCGAGGAGGACTCCGCAGCACCATTGCCCATCTGCCCGGAGGAATCCGATCCAGCCTCTCCACCAGGAGTGCAACCCGATGTGATCGTCGAAGGAGTGGAGGAAGAGGACGATGAGACCCACAGCATTCCTGAGGACCTCTATCACACCGGTTTCGCATGGGGAGATACCGAGGAACCTCCCGCCGAGCAACCTGCTCGGGTACACTGGTCGGGTGCAGCCGCGGCGCCTTCCCCTGTGCCGTTTCCTCGGTTGCCTATCCAGACTTCCCGCCAAAGTCAAGCTTCTCAGCATCCCCTGCATTGCAGCGATTATGTCCATACCCCGGTTCGTACAGAAGACGATGTACGTCGGCTCCGCAGAGTGGAGTGGCGAGCCGGTGAGTGAGCCAACATGGAAGCCCGTGCCGAGGCTCGTCGTCAACCCCCGTTACCAGAGGAACTTCGCAAGGAAGGTAGAGTGACCTCGTTCAATCTATCTAACGGGTGGGGTTTCACGAGGGAGGAGGGTGTGTATGAAGAGGTGTTTGTGGGACGTCGCGATGTAGAATCACACTTACCGAGAGGACATCCAGACCGCGATCTGTATAGAGGGGACATTGTCACTTATGAGCGACACGCTTGTTATGATGGTTGGTTCGCCATACGGGTGCGCAATAGTTCTCTCCACAAATAACTTTGTTTGAACTTTGAAACTGACTTTTCCCTGTTTAACCGCCAGAAGAGCGGCCCGGCGGCAAAAGCCCTAGACTTACATTAAGGACAGTAGACCGCCCGCCGGGTCCGCAAAGGTTAACCTGTTGTCCCGGTTTTGTTTATATACAACTGCTTAAACAAAAATGCATACCTGTTATTAATAAAAGTGTTTATTACCTGTTTATAAAAATTTCTTTGTAATGTTGGGTTTCGTGACACTTGTGGACCAGCGTAATTCACCAAGGGGGAGTGTGGCGCCCCGCAACGAGTGCGTCACAGAAGTGCATTGCAGCCCAGACAGCAGCAGCAATGTTCTCTGACTAAGCAATGACATGGTTAAAACTCAGAGCTCCATACCCTACATGCACGTCAGAATAGAGGGCCAATAAGGTCCTGGTGGGCGGAGTGTAGGTGTAGTGTGTTAGTGGAAGAAGTTAGTGCAGAAGTCAGTCGAGTGTGCAAGAATGTAGGAGAAGGAGGAAGCAGAATGTGGCCGGGAGGAACGTAGGAGAGGGGGCCTTGCACAGTCCTGTGCAGCCCTTAGGCCACCACCACCGGTTAGGCGCCATTACACCTTTTCCTCAACAACCAGACTCTGGGCAACCACATACGGGTCAAAATACACCCGTGCTCATCTACAGCCAGATTACTGGTTCCAAAGGTGGGAGTCGTTTATCACTGCCATGCAAACCAGGAGTGGAGGGATCGCTCTACAGGAGTACCCCACCGCCGCCGCAAACAGAACCGTCTTGCCAGCGGAGTACCCACCAAAAGGACCCAGACTACCCCTCACACCGGAACGTACACACCGGCAGGGCAATATAAGTAGTCTCTTGTACCCGACCTTGGCACTCAAAGGTGACATCGGCAACCCACTCAGAATAAGTTAGAATGGAGGAACACCGCGGAGTTCTGAGAAACACCGGTCATTGCTAAAGTCCACCAGGTTCGTTACCCCTTAACTGTATACCATGTATCGCCTGCTGGTTACAGTAAAGTACCCGTTACAGAGACTATCAGTGTCCGTGCCTTTTTCAGAACTGTCCATCTCCGCATGTTAGAAGTACTGCAGCTGCCTGACAACATCTTGTGCAGCTCCTGGCTCCGGGGACTCCCGCTCATCCTGTGGGGAGCGTCCCATCTTGCTGCATTCCATCCCCCGGAGGCCCAAGCAGCGCCGGTGGACATCACCGGAACTCTCACAGGTGGCGTCACGACAGTAAATCAACCTTTAATCTGTTCAGCCAACTCTTTTGTATCTGTTGTATCTGGACCACCGGGCCCCACTTCGGCAGGCGCGGTTCCGTGACAGGAGGAGAAGAAACGCCTGCCCCATGAAGTTCCGGCTACGGTGGGTTGAGATAAAGCCAAACCTTCTATCCTGCAAGAATGCTACCACCTTGCCTCAGGTACACTGGTCAAGGAAGACATTAACCTTAGGCTCATTCAAACAGTCCTGGACCTTGATATCCGCAAAATGAATCCCGTCAATAAAGGTAGCAGGATTTGGAGTCAGACGGGGGTGGTGTATGCTCTGTTGGATAGTTGCTTGCAGGGCGTAGGTGTTCTCAGATGGCATTGTCTCAGTTGAAGGCCTATGGTGAGGATGATACACATGGCTGGCAATCTGAGTTTTCTGTCTCTTCTGATTCCGCCTCTTCCTTGGCCTGCTTCTCAGGCTCCCCCTTGTTCTGGTGGTATTGGTGATCCAGTAGCTGTGGCACTGGCTGCCAGTTGAATACAGCCAGGCATGCTGCAAGATCCTCTGCAGTGTGACATGTGGTGCTCCCCGATGGCATGAGGAAAGGGTCACCTCCAGTCTGTGAGCTCTGGTCATCCTTTGGCATTGGAGTCCGGCAATGTATGCACACCTCGCTACACAGCAGGCCCAATGTAGTTAGGGTGGTGGTGCACTAGGACACATATGCATCCATGTTGTCCTCCGATGCATTCTGCTCCGGGTCTAGTTCTGATGCACCCTCTGCCATGGGTGGTGATGAAGATTATCCCCTCCACATCAGCCACCTCTTGCGGGTGATAAATTGCCAGATGTGTAATACTGGCACAAGGTAGGAAGTGAACCGTGGTGCAGCACACAGGCTTGCCCTGCAGAAATATGGCATTCAAACACTGAACTCCATGTGGGTGACACCAGTTAGGTTTTCCGTATGTGCCTGTCTCTTCCACTGCCAGGCCTGAGGCAGACACAATTAATCAGTTGCAAATCTAACTGTTTGCAGAACCTTGTTGCCTTGCTGCCCTCTTTAACCCTTCAATATAGTGGGCTGTAGAAGTAATGTCACTCACAACCAATTCTCCATGCCATAGGTAAAAACTGGCTTGTGCAGGTACTAGGTGCTGTGATTTTTGAAGACTGACATATTTGTAGGAGACATAATGACGAAAATCAATACCTTTATTCAGGTCACCAATTCAACAATTTATCTGAAATGCTGATGAAGAAACCTAGTTGGCAGTGCATTGCAGCAATGCTACATGTTCAATATGAATTAAACATATAATAACACAGTTGTGCACTTGTCAAAAATCCATATAGTAAACATAGAGAATGACATGAAATAATGATTGCACATTTTCAAGAGGCAATATCCATAGTATGGTGTTTCTTGAGTGTGAACATGAACAGACCTATAAGAACATGTGTGTGAAGCATACAATGGCCCTAATTTTATAGGAATTGCTATCACATAAGTATACAGTAGAAGAGATGGCCTGGCACGCTGATGACCATCTGCAATGATAAAGGTTTGCTCTAACAAAAATAATAATAATTAAAAATATAATAAAATCAAAATAAAAAATAAATATTTGCAAAACATTCCTTAAAAAATAATAAGCTCTCTTAAACGGATGTTTTAAGGACATTGTAAGCTTCCTGGACTTTACCGCTGCTGCCACATGTGGCACAGTTTCCAAAATTCACACACTGCAGGTGTCAAAACACTTTCAAACTCCAGGAAGCTTAAAAAACTTAATTTAATGGGCTAAAAAATTCTACAGCGTTATGCCAGTAGACCCAATGGCTAGGACACTCTTAGGTGTTGTCCCCAGCCAGCAGGTCGTCTGACGAGCTTTTTGGCCCCAAACAAACAGGAAAAGTTTTAGGGCCATTTTAAATTTAAAACTTATTTTCCGAACATAGCAGCTTTCAGCGAATGTTGGGGGAACTGTACAGATTTTCGATCCCAATCTGAATCGACCATGTTCGAGTCAAATTTCATATTGGAGAACATGTTTGGAAAGGTTCGCTCATCTCTAGTTAGATGCAGTCCTAGGAGACCCTCAAGAGTGTTACACATATAGTTTCTGTGCAATTAGAATTGTTGCAGTATTGAGATTTATTACAAACTGAGTTGCAGCAAATCATATTTTTGGAAAAATTTGTCAAACCCAGTAAATTCATATTTAAAAGGATTCAGTCATCTCTTTTATTGACTACCTATTTATAAGTAGTCTGTCATGAAGGCCTATGGCACTGTTCCATTCGGGAAGCTAAGCAGATGGACCTTGGCTGCATAGCTGGATGGGAGACCTCATAAGAAACAGCATGCGTCTGTCAAAAGCTAATAGGCTTCAAGCTAATTCAACAGCATGGAGGCTAATGCTTCCATCTCTATTATTGGCCTACTTAGAAAGCACTTTCAGTTTCAAACAGGTGCAACGTTAATTTTACATACTTAGAAATTTTCTCCAGAAGCGCATAGCGTTAACACTTCTGGAGAACGCTGCCCCATAGCAACCTGTTATGTACCTTGACAGCGGCCGCACAGAGAGCTGCTGGGTGACTGCTTTTCCTCAGTGCACCGGAAAACCCAGCAGCTCTGTGTGCGGCCTCTGTCAAGGTGCTTAACGGGTTGTTATGGGTCAGTGTTCTCCAGAAGTGCACAGCATTAACGCTATGCGCTGGAGAGAATTTCACAGTCTTAAAGGGAACCAACCACCCTAAATGACCCCCCTTGCCTGTTAATATGTGTCCCTACACCCAGCACACACATTTGGGGCAATCGTTTTTGCTAAAAAAACTGTTTAGTAGAAGCTAAGATATAGCAATATGAACTTTAATAACTTGAGCCGAATGGGTGTTACCTAGCTTTGTCCTCGTGCAGTGTTCGTGCTTGTCAGATTCCTCTCCCCCTCCCCTCTCACTTTCTAAGAGCCTGGCCGCGTCATGAAAGGGGCGGGGCTAAATAGCGGCGAGCCCCGCCCCCTTTCATGACGCGGCCAGGCTCTTAGAAAGTGAGAGGGGAGGGGGAGAGGAATCTGACAAGCACGAACACTGCACGAGGACAAAGCTAGGTAACACCCATTCGGCTCAAGTTATTAAAGTTCATATTGCTATATCTTAGCTTCTACTAAACAGTTTTTTTAGCAAAAACAATTGCCCCAAATGTGTGTGCTGGGTGTAGGGACACATATTAACAGTCCGGGGGGGTCATTTGGGGTGGTTGGTTCCCTTTAAGCACAGGCCGTTAAAATAAGCTATTAAGGCAGTGTGACCCTAGCCTATGGGATGTAACCCCATCAGAAGTTCTACATTGTATACTGTGTTTTTTAAAACCTTAATTGTTTAATATTGGTGATTGAAAATACACGAAAAACATTTGCATATCTTTGCAGGTATTTATTGCTTAATATAGTTGCAGTTTATTAACAATACTTTATAAAAAGACCTTTAGCTTTTCAACTCTCATTTTCCATCTGTTAAACAACACATGTAAAATCATCAACACCTAATCTATTCTGAACCACCGCTGCCCCTATGGCCCTGGTGCATCTAAAATTAATACAACTCCCACAGGAAATGTTAATCATCCTGTATCTGGAGAGAAAATACACATTGTAAGGGTATATTTTTTTAGATGACCTTTTGCTGCTCTTCCTAGGCGATTCATTGGTAAAAAGAACTAAAGTGGAGAAAATGCATAATTAGATTAAAATCATTATATTCTGACAGAATTAGTTGCCTTCAACTAATGCAGCTTAATATTTTTTGTGCCAACAGGAAAGTTTTTCTTCTGCTGACTTGCTTTTTCTCTTTTATTTTATTTTTGTACTTCGGTATGAAAGATTTTAATTTGTATATACAGTAGATTATACAGTAGATAGGGAAAGTATTCAGACCCCTGTAAATATTTTACTCATTGTTACATTGCAGCCATTTGGTAAATTCAAAAAAGTTATTTTTTTTTCTCATTGATGTACACTCTGCACCCCATCTTTACTTAAAAACACAAATGTGGAAATTTTTGCAAATTTAATAAAAAAGAAAAACCAAAGTATCACATGGTCGTAAGTATTCTGACCCTTTCATCAGACACTCATATTTAAGTCACAAGCTGCTCATTTCCTTGTGATCCTCCTTGAGATTGTTCTATTCTTTCATTGGAGTCCAGCTGTGTTAAATTAAACTGATAGGACTTGATTTGGAAAGGCATATACCTGTCTATATAAGACCTCACAGCTCACAGTGCATGTCATGCCAAATAAGAATCATGAGGTCAAAGGAACTGCCCAAGGAGCTCAGAGACAGAATTGTGGCAAGGCACAGGTCTGGCTAAGGTTACAAAATAATTTCTGCAGCACGCAAGGTTCCTAAGAACAAATGGCCTCCATAATCCATAAATGGCAGAAGTTTGAGACCACCAGAAGTCTTCCTAGACCTGGCAGTCCAGCCAAACTGAGTAATCATGGGAGAAGAGCCTTGGTGAGAGAGCTAAAGAAGAACCCCAAGATCACTGCAGCTGAGCTCCAAAGATGCAGTAGGGAGATCACTGCGTCCCTCCACCAGTCGGGCCTTTATGGCAGAGTGACCTGACGGAATCTCTCCTCAGTGCAAAACATGTGAAAGCCTGCATAGATTTTGCAAAACAAAACAAATGAAGGACTCCCAGACTATGAGAAATAAGATTCTCTGATGTGATTAGACGAAGATAGAACTTTTTGGTAATAACTCTAAGCGGTATGTGTGGAGAAAACCAGGCACTGATCATAAGTCATAACCTGTCTAATACAATCCCAGCAGTGAAACATGGTGATGGCAGCATCATGCTATGAGGGTGTTTTTCAGCTGCAGGTACAGGACAACTGGTTGCAATTGAAGTAAACATGAATGCAGCCAAGTACAGAGATATAGTGGATGAAAACCTTTTGCAGGGTAGGGTGCTCTGGACCCAAGATTTGGCCGAAGGTTCACTTTCCACCAAGACAATGACCCTAGGCACACAGCTAAAATAACAAAGGAGTGACTTCAGAACAAATCTGTAACTATTTTTGACTGGCCCAGCAAGAGCCCTGACTCTAAACGCAATTGAGCATCTCAGGAGAGACCTGAAAATGGCTGTCCACCAACATTCATCATCCAACCTGTCGGAACTGGAGAGGATGTGCAAGGAAGAATGGCAGTGGATCCCCAAATCCAGGTGTGAAAATCTTGTTGCATCATTCCAAAGATGACTCATGGTTGTACTAGCTCAAAAGGGTGCTTCTACTCAATGCTGAGCAAAGGGTCTGAATACTTATGACCATGTGATAGTTCAGTTTTTTCTTTTTTAATAAATTAGCAAAAATTTCTACATTTTTGTTTTTTTTAAGTCAAGATGGTTTGTAGAGTGTACATAAATAGGGATGGGCGAATCTACTCGCTAGGACTCGTTACTCGGCGAGTAGTAAGGGACTCGCAGGACTCGGTACTCTGCGAGTTTCCCAGTGATTACTCGCACGAGTCCAATGCAAATCAATATCAATCCTAGTTTTGTCAGAAACGCTGACAAAACTAGGATTGCCATTGTTTGCATTAGACTCTTGCGAGTAATCACTGGCTACTGTGCCAGTGATAGCAGGGAAACTCGCAAAGTAACTGCTGTTTCTTTGAAAGCCGAGTCCAGCTGTCTTCTCTGTGCAGCTCCAGGTTCCTAGAGCCCGCCTGCTCACAGACATGATGTAGCAGTGCTGAGATTGTTCTCAGTCTGCTCATTCCCTGTGCATAGATATCTATCTATTCACAGGGATGAGCAGAGAGGACATCGCGTTTTGGACTACGTCGGACGGAAGAGGATTTTTTTAATTAAAGATGGAGTCCCTAATGGCTTTTTTTTTATTTCAAATAAAAATTTTTCTCTGTGTTTTTTTAACCCTTTATTGGAGATTCTTAGTGGCTGGGTCAAATGTGGCCTGACATTAAGAATCTCGGGCTTAATACCAGCTTGTATAACAAAGCTGGTATTAACCCCTTTATTACCCAGCGTGCTACCGCCACCAGGGCCGCTGGAAGAGCGGGGTTCAGCGCCAGAGGATGGCGCTTCAATGAACGCGCCATCTTCTGGGGCGGCTGCGGGCTGCAATTTGCAGTGGGGGGTGCCCAGAAAGCTTGGGCATCCCTGCGCTGCGGATTCCAGCCCCCAGCTGCTTAGCTGTACCTAGCTAGACATAGAAATTGCGCGGAGCCCCACGCATTTTTTAAAATTATTTCATGAATTTCAGAGTCAGAGTCTCAGAGTCAGAGTCAGAATCTCAGAATTTCATGAAATAATTTAAAAAAAATGCGTGGGGCTCCACGCAATTTCTATGTCTAGCCAGGTACAGCTAAGCAGCTGGGGGCTGGAATCCGCAGCGCAGGGATGCCCAAGCTTTCTGGGCACCCCCCGCTGCAAATTGCAGCCCGCAGCCGCCCCAGACGATGGCGCGTTCATTGAAGCGCCATCCTCTGGCGCTGAACCCCGCTCTTCCAGCGGCCCTGGTAGCGGTGGCACGCTGGGTAATAAAGGGGTTAGGGCCAGCTTTGTATTATCAGCTGGCCCTAAGCCCGAAATTTATGGCGGTCACGCCAATATTAGACATGACCGCCATGAATTTCTATTAAATTGTTTTAAAAAAACACAACACAAAGAAAATTTTTTATTAGAAATAAAAAAAAAAGCCATTAGAGACTCCATCTTTAATTAAAAAAATCCTCTTCCGTCCGACGCAATCCAAAACGCGATGTCCTCTCTGCTACATCCCCTGTGCATATATATAGATCTCTATGCACAGGGAATGAGCAGACTGAGAACAATCTCAGCTCTGCTACATCATCTCTGTGCACAGACATTCATGTCTGTACACAGGGAATGAGCAGACTGAGAACAATCTCAGCACTGCTACATCAGGCAGCAGGCAGGCTCTAGGACCCTGGAGCTGGGGCAGCCAGAACACAGAGAAGACAGGATCTTATCTGTGCGAGTCAGGGATTACTTACAAAGTAAACGAGCAATGCAAATAAATGACAAAACTAGGATTGCTTCAGGCTGAAGCTTCCGAGACACATCTGCGATTTGTAAATCTCACACTACTCGCTATTACTCGCTTCCCCATTCATTAACATTGGACTCGCTAGACTCGCAACGAGTAGCGAGTCCTGGGCTCGGACTCGCTAGAGTCAAGCGATTCCGAGTAATTTAGGATTCGCCCATCACTATACATAAATAAGAAAAAAATGAACTTTTTTAAATTTACCAGCAGTGGTATACAGCAGCCCCAGTTATGTCACAGTCACATGACTGCCGGTCATGTGACATCACGGCAGGTCCTGTCAGCAGACAGCTGTGGACGCCGGGAGGACACTGGAACTCTGCGGGACCCTGCAGGAGCCTGCGGGAGCCTGCCTGCCTCCCTAAAGTTAATTTATTCACTGCTCTGCCAGCGCTCCCGCCGGAAGCAGCAGAGTCAGGCTTTGACAGCAGGATTCACCTGAGGGGAACCCTGACTGTGAAAGTCATTTTGCAGCCTGCTCTGCCTGTGCATAGACATGTATGTCTATGCACAGGGTTGTGGCAGTAAAGATCTCGTTTTTGGACTACGTCGGACGGAAGAGGATTTTTGGAATAAAGATGGAGTCCCTAATGTCTTTTTTGTTTTATTTCTAATAAATACATTTTCTCTGTGTTGTGTTTTTTTTTTAACAAACTCTACTAGAAATTCATGGCGGTCATGTCTAATATTGGCGTGACCGCCATAAATTTCGGGCTTAGGGCCAGCTGATAATACAAAGTTGGCCCTAACCCCTTTATTACTAGTGAGCCACCGCACCAGGGCCCTGGAAGAGCGGGGTTCAGCGCCAGAGGATGGCGCTTCAATGAACTCGCCATCTTCTGGGGCGGCTGCGGCCTGGGTCCTGCGTCCCTGCTCCTGCTCCCCCCGCCCGGTCCTATCTTAGGATCTGGTGGGGAGGCTGCGGGGGGGCGAAGGGATGATGAACTCGTTACTGTGCGAGTCATAGCTTGGAAACTTGCAGAGTACCGAGTCCTGCGATTCCACTATTACTCGCAGAGTAACGAGTCCTAGCGAGTAGATTCGCCCATCTCTATTTCTCATGTAACTTGTGACTTCCAGCCAGTCAGACGTTTGGATTTACAACATGACGCTGCTGGACTGGAGTTATGCCAAAAAAGGTAAAAATGCCAGAGGGTGAATATATAACTAGAAGCAGGGACCTTAGGTTAAAAGCACCTCTGCACTGGTGAAAAAAAACAAAAACTCTGGAGTGGTGCTTTAAAGAATTGATATTTCATGTATTAGAAGAGTGACTACAGTTAAAATTATAATCTTATCTAAACACTATGCTATTTTAGAAACCTTCCTACACCATTATCTAAGGGTATGGTATGTGCTCATGATCTGGAGGGGCTGCGTGTTGGACACAGTGCCTCCAGACCTGCCGGAACCCGTGGGTGAATGCAGGGAGACAGGCTTCTCCCTGCGTGCAGCCGATGGTGATTGCTTTTGACTCTGCAGCATGACATTGACCTGTTGCGGAGCTGTGGGAGCACGGCAACCCTCACCGCAGCTGAAAACATGTTGCAGTTGGATGAAGCATAGTGGGCATAGGATTTCTACAAATCCCATCCACTATGATGCTACTGTACAATGGAGCATTTTGGAAGAATCAGCAAGACCCTGCATCTAAAACGCTGCTTTTACTGTTTGTAAACACACAATCTAAGGTTAGGGTCACACTTGCGTCATGACCTTAGCCTGATGCAAGTGCTAAATACTTAGAAATTTCAGCCGCATCGCATAGCTGTCTGCAGCCTTTTCCTGTGCACTCAGCTAAAGCTCACTTCCTGGAGCTTTGTGTGTGACCGTTTGGCAAGGTAAACATCGGGTTTTTATAGGGCTCCATTGCCTGGCAGCGCATAGCATTAACGCTATGCGCTGCAGCAGACATTTTTAAGTATTTAGTGCTTGCATTAGGCTAGGGTCATGACGCAAGTGTGACCCTAGCCTAAGACTTGCAAAAGTAGATGTGAACAAAATCAGTAACTAAATAATACCTCATCATCTTTCACCTTTTCACCTGTCCTGTCATTGCTACTACCTGACATTCATTACATATCTCCTTTTTTCCCATTTCACATTCTCTTCGGCCACTTCACACTAATCCAAATCTTTTGACTAGGCCTTGGACATGAATGTGCATCATGCCGTCACACAAGGAGCTGAGTGAATGTTTAAGGCCTAGTCAAGATGGAAGAGATGGACTGACATGCGGAAGAAAATGAGCATGAGCCTGGCAAAGGGGAAACAAATGAATGAAATTCCACTCAAACTAATTTGCTCATTTCTAGTTACAAGCATCTTCTCAAGGTAGCCACTATGCCTAAATAAATAGATGGAAGTATTGGACTTGCAAATTCCTAAACATCAGCTCTTTGTGATACCACTCTACGGACGTTACAACTATGTTTTTCTCACTGCTAATCAGATAACTAGAAATAGGTTGTGTTTTAGTTCTTTAGTTTTTTTCCATTCAGTATTATATGATATATTTTTACATCTGATGTATATTGCTAATATTCAAAGCAGCATTGTTTCATATTACATTCATTGAGGTCTGCAAGGGAATCAACCATCAAGATTTAGGACTAAAAAGTGAAGCCAGTGCCTCACAGACTCTGGGATATTGAGTGCAAGTTAATAGGGTGAATGACTGGCATCAACCTCAAAGTGTAGGTGCTAGCAGAAAAAAATACATTACTGAAAGAAAGGTTATCTGATGCAACACTAAACACTATGTGTGCACATTAATGAGTGCAAGAAGTGGCTAGACTGCACAGCTAATACAGATACAATGCAAATGGATTATAGCAATCACTGCTCTAGATATAATGCAAAATGGAAGACTTAGCTTCAACAGTTGCCACTGTGGAGTGCCCGGTGACCAGCGACAAGGTGCTTCCGTCTCACCGAGTCCCAGCATTATGACTAATGGAGGTATGAAATGTGTATAGGTTTATATGCCTCTATTTATAATTAAAAACAGGAAAAGTGTGTTTTGGACTCCAACAAGATGGAGACCCCAGCTGGCCTCAGGGCGGGGGAAGGGGGATAAAGAGGGAGCTCAGTCACATAAAATACACATAGAAAAAGATAAAGGAGACAAGCGAGGCGCAATAGTGCCCTATCAATAAGACACTGATTCCACACTCAGATCAAAAAGAGGTGCACTCACCTGGTCTAGTTGTGTGCACCCACAACTAGTTTTTATTGCATGTAGTTTATAAGCTGCTGCAGGACCTCCACCGCCACGTAGCACGTGTAAAGATGATCAGATCCAGGGATGGTGTAAAGACAGTCCGCGCTGCTTTAAATAATCAGTCACAAGTCTTTAGGTAAAAGACCCCCCTTCTTTATTTCCACCTACGCGTTTCAGTGCCACTCCGGGCACCGTCATCAGGGTATATCAACCCTGATGACGGTGCCCGGAGTGGCACTGAAACGCGTAGGTGGAAATAAAGAAGGGGGTTCTTTTACCTAAAGACTTGTGACTGATTATTTAAAGCAGCGCGGACTGTCTTTACACCATCCCTGGATCTGATAAAATACACATGTAAGTTAATAGGGTGAATGACTGGCATCAACCTCAAAGTGTAGGACCCCAAGAGACGGAAGTACCTTGTCGCTGGTCACCGGGCACTCCACAGTGGCCACTGTTGAAGCTAAGTCTTCCATTTTACATTATATCTAGAGCAGTGATTGCTATAATCCATTTGCATTGTATCTGTATTAGCTGTGCAGTCTAGCCACTTCTTGCACTCATTAATGTGCACACATAGTGTTTAGTTTTGCATCAGATAACCTTTCTTTCAGGGATATTGAGTGCAGCCATGCCTTTATTTCAATGTTTCAAGGTTTGATTGCAGAGAAAACTGTTATAAATGTTATGGCAAAGAGGGGAGGAAATGAACGAAGTGTGCTGCACAGCGTTACTATGTTGGGTTAGGTTTATTTTTATTACTCCCCTGTGGCCTTACTATTCAGCACTGCTACCCCAGGACACCTGACATTGCACATACTGATAGCAATATGTCAGGTATCCTATGTGAAGATCCTCTTCTGCAGTTTGTGAGGAGAGGAGACCAAGACAGATCACCGCTACTGTCATCTGTGACTGTGAGAAGACTGGGGACCTGCAAACTGGAGGGGCAGGGTCTTATCCTGTGACCACGCGTGATCACAGGGGAAGCCATGACAAGCAGGAGAATTAGTGATAAGTAGTGATAAGCGGCCAATGGATGGAGGGTGGGAGTGTATGCTCGGGCACACACAAGACACCTGACACCTGACATATTACTATCAGTATGCGAGATGTCAGGTGTCCTGGAGCTGCAGTGCTAAATTGTGACAAGGAGGTTGGGAGGCATAGAGGGAGTGAGGAGGGCTTGGCTTAGAGCCCACAGGGGAGTAAAAAAAATAAACCCAACCCCACATAGTGATGCTGTGCTGCACACTTCATTCATCTCCTCCCCTCTTTGATATAACTTTTATAACACTTGTCTCTGCAATCAAACCTTGAATCATTCAAGTAAAGGTATGATTGAACTTAGTATCCCAGTCTCTGTAAGGCACTGGCTTCACTTTACAGCCCTAAATCTAGCTTGTTGGTTCCCTTGCGGTTTAATTAATTCAATAGAATGTTGATTGTCATGCACCACTTTATGTTGTAAGAGAAATCTCATCTCTTTGCTTATGAAAAGTACATTCCAAAAATTAACAATCAATAAAAAATTGTATATACCTGTTTTATATTTTCACATTTTGAAATTATTCTACGGGTTTATTTGCTTGAATGTAATTATTACAATATGAATATATGAATTTCCAAAAAATGTGAAAAATATTATAGAGCTTTTGTGAAATTGGTCAACTTTGCACAAAAAAAGAAAAAAAGAATTGGCAAGCAAGTTTGCAGCCACATATTTTGCTGCCAGTTTACTGTGCATATAATTGTGCTCCGAGGAAATTTTCAGAACATATGGCTTTCTTTTCAGCATACAATCTTAGCTTAACAAGGATTGTTGGTGAATTAAAATTCTATGTAAATACATTAATAAGTATTAGTACAAAATGTGACAATTTAAATGAAGATATAGTTATCAATTCCAAAACTGTAATTTATTTTTTTAGATGTATATAATTGATTAGAATGAATAATTGTGGATGGAAATTTGTAAATTGTCATGTGTTGGCAATGTTAAATGGTTTGGACACTAAATTTTAACTTGCTCAAAAAAATGTATTTATTGTCTTTTTTATGTTGTTGTCAGTGACTTTCAGCATCACCCACTCACACACCTCCTCCTTGCCCTACCCCCTATCTGTCAGGGTCCCATAGGGCTCGGTTCTGGGACCGTTACTCTTCTCAATCTACACTCTCGGCCTAGGGCAACTCATCGAGTCCCATGGCCTTCAGTACAATCTCTACGCCGATGACACCCAAATCTACCTGTCTGGACCCAATATCACCTCCCTGCTATCCAAAATTCCGCAATGCCTGTCCGCCATCTCATCTTCTCTGCCCGCTTCCTTAAACTGAACATGGACAAAACTGAGTTCATTGTCTTCCCCCAAGCCACTCCCCACCACTACCGGATCTATCCATCCTTGTCAACGACTGCTCTCTCTCCCCAGTCCCCCATGCTAAGTGCCTCAGGGTAATCCTAGACTCTTCCCTATCCTTCAAGTCCCACATCCAGACCCTCGCCACCTACTGCCGACTTTAGCTCAAAAACATTTCACAGATCCGCACTTTTGTTGACCACGACACTGCTAAAACCCTTATTCATGCTCTCATTATCTCCCACCTCGACAACTGCAACCTACTGCACACAGGCCTCCCCGCTACCTCCCTTACATCTCTCCAATCTATCCTAAACTCTGCTGCCCGTCTAATCCATCTGTCTTCCCGCTACTCCCCTGTCTCCTCCCCTGCTCAGTACACTAAAATCGGGTCCGAGAAACCATCCGATGCTTTCTCGGACTCATGCTCCATAGGCCCCCATGTTATAGGCCACGGAATATGTTGGATCTGATTCAGTCTGATTTGATCCGCTGTGCCCGAAATCGGAATAGTCTCCGATTTTGGGTACAGCAAAAAATCGTACCGAATCGGATCCAACAAAATCGGATGGCAATTAGGCCAAATCCGATCCGATCCGATCCCCATAGGGATACATGGGGGCCAAATCGGATCTGTGGCTGTCCGTTTTACAACGGACAGCCACGGATGGTAAAAATACGCAGTGTGAAAGCAGCCTAACTGTTCTAAAGACAGTGTTCCTTGCAGATCCTGAATCCAGTGCCAAAGTTCTTTGCCGAGTATAAACAATTAGCAGATTATGGCATATCACAGTGACATGGAAGCTCACCACCATAGGAAACATCAATAGCACTGTGAGACAAAATGTGTTGCCTCAATATATGGATTTCTGAACGCTGAACCAGACCTTGGCACCAATATGGAAGTAACAGGATAAGACTCTCTAACACTTTTATTTGGGATTAAAACCTCATTTTTAATATGTTTTTAAAGCAGCATGGTATGCATCCATCAATTTGTTTTCACAACAGCAGCTTATATGATAAAATATCCCTACGTTGGGAAAATAGTACTAATATAAATGTCTGCTGATAATTCAGATGCTTAATAATGGGTTTTTTAGCTTTATGATCATATAATATCCTACGATCATTGATTCATGTCTACGTATTTCAGCATTTCTTGTCTTAATACATGTGGTTAAAAATAGCTTACCGTATATACTCGTGTATAAGCCGACCCGTGTATAAGCCGACCCCCCTACTTTTGCCCCCAAAACTTGGGAAAATCTATTGACTCGTGTATAAGCCGAGGGTGGACCCCAGCACAGGTATACAGCCCCCAGCAGTGTGGTATACAGCAGCCTCCCCAGTGGTATATACAGGCCCCAGCAGTGTTACAGCAGCAGCCCCAGTGGTATATACAGCAGCAGCCCCAGTGGTAGTATACAGCAGCCCCAGAGGTATATACAGCAGCCCCCGTGGTAGTATACAGCAGCAGCCCCAGTGGTAGTATACACGCAGCCCCAGTAGTATATACAGCCCCAGTGGTAGTATACACGCAGCCCCAGTAGTATATACAGCCCCAGTGGTATATACAGCCCCAGTGGTAGTATACACGCAGCCCCAGTAGTATATACAGCCCCAGTGGTAGTATACACGCAGCCCCAGTAGTATATACAGCCCCAGTGGTATATACAGCCCCAGTGGTAATATACACGCAGCCCCAGAGGTATATACAGCCCCAGTGGTAGTATACAGTAGCCCCAGTGGTATATACACCCCCAGTGGTAGTATACACGCAACCCCAGAAGTATATACAGCCCCAGAGGTATATACAGCCCCAGTGGTGGTATACAGCAGCCCCAGTGGTATATACAGCCCCAGTGGTAGTATCCAGCAGCCCCAGAGGTAGTATACAGCCCCCCCATCAGTATACAGTAGCCCCAGAGGTATATACAGCCCCAGTGGTAGTATCCAGCAGCCCCAGTAGTATATACAGCCCCAGTGGTAGTATCCAGCAGCCCCAGTAGTATATACAGCCCCAGTGGTAGTATCCAGCAGCCCCAGTAGTATATACAGCCGCAGTGGTAGTATACATACGGCCCCAGTGGTATATACAGCCCCAGTGGTAGTATATAGCAGCCCCAGTGGTAGTATATAGCATCCCCAGCAGCCCCAGTAGTATATACAGCCCTAGTGGTAGTATCCAGCAGCCCCAGTAGTATATACAGCCCCAGTGGTAGTATCCAGCAGCCCCAGTAGTATATACAGCCCCAGTGGTAGTATACATACAGCCCCAGTGGTATAGACAGCCCCAGTGGTAGTATATAGCAGCCCCAGTGGTAGTATATAGCATCCCCAGCAGCCCCAGTAGTATATACAGCCCCAGTGGTAGTATCCAGCAGCCCCAGTAGTATATACAGCCCCAGTGGTAGTATACATACAGCCCCAGTGGTAGTATATAGGGCCCCAGCAGGGCCCCCCTCATAGTTTGGCGCCCCCACCTAACTTGCTGGGCCCCCCCGCATGCAGCGCTGCGCTCATACATTACCTGTCTAGCAGCTGTCACCCTCCGGTGGCGGATCGCGGCTCCCGGCTCCGGCTTCCATCTTCATCTCTGTCTTCCTGCTTTGTGGCCGGGGCTCATCGCGATGACGTCATCGCGACGCCGGCCGGTCACGTGACAAGCAGGAAGACAGAGAGGAAGATGGAAGCCGAAGCCGGGAGCCGCGATCCGCCACCGGAGGGTGACAGCTGCTAGACAGGTAATGTATGAGCGCAGCGCTGCATGCAGGGGGGCCCAGCAAGTTAGGTGGGGGCGCCAAACTTTAATGGGGACCGTATTGACTCGCGTATAAGCCGAGGGGGGGACTTTTCAGCCCAATTTTTGGGCTGAAAAACTCGGCTTATACGCGAGTATATACGGTAATTGATTGCTAGCAACCTTTAACTTGACTCCTTAAAAATTATCTTTAAAATACCATTTGTGATCATATTACACTAAA
Organism: Allobates femoralis; assembly: GCA_033576535.1. Classification (NCBI taxonomy): domain Eukaryota; kingdom Metazoa; phylum Chordata; class Amphibia; order Anura; family Aromobatidae; genus Allobates; species Allobates femoralis. The sequence goes on along the minus strand of JARQOC010000818.1, from coordinate 18,500 downwards.
AAGCATTGTCTTCTTAACATTCTTATGTAAATGATCCATTTCTCATCATGAATCTTACAGCAGTAGAAGCCGAGCAAATCAATCTATAGTTTTTTTTTGTGAAACATTTAGTATGTTTTCATGTTTGCCCTGTGATCTAAAATGTATATAGTGAAAAATGGTTAAATGAGTCAAAATCCTGACTTGAATCTGAATAAGATGCCTTGGCAAGATCTCAGGAGAGACAATCATGCTCAATACCCCCTAGTGTTGCCAAATTAAGTAGTCCACAATATCTCCAAAGCAATATAACAGTCTCATTGCAAGGTAATCTATTGCAGTTGTTAAAACCAACAGTAGCACAAAGAGTGAGGTTTAAGAGGTCATTACTTTTAAATATGGTTGATATAAGAATACACAGCATACAAACAAGCACTTCTCAAATTCAAGTCAGCACTCGCCACCACTAAACAGAATTACTTCATTACCCTCATGTCCTCTTTGTCTCACAACCCCAGGCAGCTATTCATCACATTTAACTCCCTCCTCCTACACCCTCCGCTGCCCCCTCCTACTTCTTCTGCAGAAGACTTTGCAACACACTTCACTAGCAAGATTGATCAGATCAGACAAGTCTTTGCTGCCCAACCACCACAACCCCCATGTATACCAGACCACTCCCCCACTAGCCCTCCTCCCCTCCATCACCGAAAGAGAAGTTGCACACCTCCTCTTCAAATCGCACTTCACCACTTGTGTATTGGACCCCATCTCTTCCCACTTCCTCACCAGCCTCACCACAATGCTTATCCCAATCCTAACCCACCTCTTGAACCTATCACTAAACTCTGGTACCTTTCCTTCCGCTTTCAAACACACAACAATTATACCTATCTTAAAGAAGCTATCCCTTGACCCAAACCCACAACCAGTTACCGCCCCATATCGCTGCTCCCGTTCGCCTCCAAATTTCTTGAAAAGCATATCCACACTGTTCTTTTCTCCCCGTCTCATCTAACTCTCTCTTTGACAACCTTCAGTCTGGCTTCCGCCCCCACCACTCCACCGAAACTGCCTTAACCAAAATTACTAATGACCTACTTACCGCCGGACACTAATGGACACTTTTCCATCCTCCTCCTTCTTGACCTGTCCTCTGCATTCGACACAGTTGACCACTGCCTCCTATTACAGATCCTCTCTTCCATTGGTATCTGATCTTGCCCTCTCCTGGATCTCATCCTACCTTTCCAACCGCACATACTGTCTCCCATGCCAACATTACCTCCTCACCCCAGCCCCTCTCTGTTGGGGTCCCTCAAGGCTCTGCCTCGGATCCCTTCTTTTTTCCATCTATACAATTGGCCTAGAACAACTCATAAAATCCCATGGATTCCAGTACCACCTGTATGCTGATGACGCCCATATCTATCTCTCTGGCCCAGACATCACCTCTCTGCTGTCCAGAATCCCGGAGTGTCTATCAGCCATATCCTCCTTTTTCTCCTTTCTCTTCTATAAACTAAACGTAGACAAAACTGAACTCATCATCTTTCCCCCATTTCACGCACTTCCCTTACCTGATCTGTCTATCACAATAAATTACATCACACTTTGCCCTGTACCTGAAGTCCGCTGCCTTGGAGTAACCCTTGACTCTGCCTTATCATTCAAACTACAAATCCAAGCTCTTGCCACCTCCTGCCACCCCCAAGTCAAAAGTATTTCCAGAATCTGTCCTTTCCTCAACCCTCAATGTACTAAACTACAAGTGCATACCCTCATCATCTCCCGTCTTGACTGCTGTAACCTCCTCCTCTGTGACCTTCCTGCCAACACTCTTGCACCTCTCCAATCTGTCCTTAACTCTGCTGCCCGACTAATCCACCTTACTCTTTGCTGCTCCCCCACTTCTCCCCTCTTCAAATCCCTCCACTGGCTCCCAATCCCCTAATGTATCCAATTCAAATTAACTTTGATATACAAAGCCATCTACAATCTGTCTCCCCCATGTATCTCTGAACTAATCTCCCTTTATCATCCAACTTGCAATCTTTGATCCTCCCAAGACCTCCTTCTATCCTCCACACTTGTATTTTCCTCATCTAACCACCTGTAAGACTTCACCCGAGTATGCACCATGCTCAGGAATTCTGCACCCCAAAACGTCCAACTATCCCCTACACTCGGAACCTTCAAGCAGAACCTGAAAACCCATCTCTTCAGAACAGCCTACAGCCTGCAATGACCACGGTCTCACCTCACCACCACCGGACCCAGCGCTCCACCCCCACCAGAGTAGACCCAGCCTACTGTCTCGCTCCCCATTACCCTGTAGAATGTGAGCCCACAAGGGCAGGGTCCTCTCTCCCCTCTGTACCAGTCTGTCACTGTTACTTTGTTCATTGTATTTTTAACTTGTTTGTAAGTAACCCTTTCTCATGTACAGCAATCAATGGAGCTCTATAAATAAATGAAAAAAAACAAAATAATAATAATATTTATAATAATAATAACATGTTTTAAGTAAGTCTTTACGTGCAACACATATATTAACCCCTAGACGACAGCCTAACGTCTACAGACGTCCAAAAAACAGGGTACTTAAAGCCCAGCCATACGTCTGTAGACGTATGGCTAGAAAAAGCCCTGTAGCGCCGCCCCTGGAGCTAATACCTCTAGGGTGTCAGCGTACCGATTGTAGCTGACACCCTAGAGATTAGTAATTAGCTAGTTTTTTACCGGCACCTGTAATGTGATGGCCGGTAAACACCGTTTACCGATCATCACATTGCACAAAGTGAAAGTGCCGGGAAAAATGCTTTCACTTTGATCCGACATGAAAACACATGTCGGAACAAAGTGAAAGCATTAACCCCCTAGCCCACCAAGACCCCCAGTACTGGGGATCATCATCCCCCCCCCACCCCACCCCCTAACCATCTGAAAATGGCGGCGGCCGGCGCCAAACCCGCCGCCTCCGCTGCATCTCTATGCGATCTGTCAGATCGCATATAGATGCCGCCATTCCTGGGGGCCACTGGTCCCCTCAGTGGCCCCCCAATATAATCCCCCCTCACCCCTGGTCTCACCCCTGATCTCCCCTGCTCCCTGCGCAGCTCCCCCCAGCTCCCCCTCTTCCCTGCGCGGCTCCGAGTCCCCAGCTCCCCCTCCTCCCTGCGCGGCTCCCCTCCGGTCATCAGAGCCCCCCCTCCTTCCCCAGGTCTTCCCCATGCTGTCCCCTCGATCCCCGACCCCCCACCCCTCCGGTCCGCAGTCCCCCCGCTCTGCTCCGGTCCCCCCGGCCCCCTTCCCTGCTCCTCTCATACTTACCCGTCCTGCAGCATCGCCGGCCGTCTTCTCTCTGCCTCTGTCCCGGCGCCGCTGCTCTGCGTGCGCCTGAACAGAGGCAGAGTTAACCCATCAACGACCACACAGGGGTCTTCTGCAGTTAACCCCCTGTGTGGTCACAAGGGGTTAGCTGCAGATCATTATCCCTGTGTGATCACAGGGGGTTACTGGATCTGCAGTTAACCCATTGTTACCACACAGGGATGATGACCTGCAGTTAACCCCTTGTGTGGTCACAAGGGGTTAACTGCAGGTCATCATCCCTGTGTGGTCACAAGGGGTTACTGGATCTGCAGGTAACCCCTTGTGACCACACAGGGATGATGACCTGCAGTTAACCCCTTGTGTGGTCACAACGGGTTAACTGCAGGTCATCATCCCTGTGTGGTCACAAGGGGTTACTGGATCTGCAGGTAACCCCTTGTGACCACACAGGGATGATGACCTGCAGTTAACCCCTTGTGTGGTCACAACGGGTTAACTGCAGGTCATCATCCCTGTGTGGTCACAAGGGGTTACCGGATCTGCAGTTAACCCCTTGTGACCACACAGGGATGATGACCTGCAGTTAACTCCTTGTGACCACACAAGGGGTTAACTTCAGATCATCATCTGAATGAGAATCGTCGCGGGACCTCCCACTGGACTACGTCGGACCTTCCCAATGGACTACGTCGGACCATCCCACTGGACTACGTCGGACTTCACTGTAATAAAGATGGGGTCTAAATATGTGTTTGTGTTTTTTTTCCAATAAAAATATTTTTCTCTGTGTTGTGTTTTCTTTACAATCTATTAGAGATTCCTAATGGTCCGGTCTAATATTGGCCAGACGTTATGAATCTCGGGCTTAGTGCCAGCTGCCAAAAAGCTGGCATTAACCCCTTATTACCCAGTCTGCCACCGCTACACGGCAGCTGGAAGAGCTGGATACAGCGCCAGAAAATGGCGCTTCTATGAATGCGCCATTTTCTGGGGCGGCTGCGGGCTGCAATTCGCAGCGGGGGGGGCCCAGAAAGCTTGGGCCTCCCTACGCTGAGGATTCCAGCCCCAGCTGCCTAGTTGTACCTGGCTGGCCCAAAAATATGGCGAAGCCCACGCCATTTTTTTAAAAAAATTATTTCATGAAATATAAAAAAAAAGGAGCTTCCCTATATTTTTGGTTTCCAGCTAGGTAAAACTAGGCAGAAGGGGTTCGTGGCAGCCCATAGCTGCCTGTTGTACCTGGCTGGACCAAAAATATGGCGAAGCCCTACGTCATTTTTTTTTAAAATTTAATAAAGTAATACTAAAAAAAAATGCAGGGGAGGAGACAACCAGGACACGGTGTGTCCGTATCTTGTGCACATGCTCTAAGGGCCCTTTCACATCAGCGTTTTTTGAAATTTGCGGCAGATGCGGTGAAAAAAACGCATCTGCCGCAATTACCGCATACCGGCTGCACTTGCGGCGCGGTTGCGGTAAACGCCATGCAAAGTATAGGCGTACTTGCGACAAGTGCGGTTTTACACTTGCGGCAGGTGCGGCCGCGAAAAAAAAACGCGGTCAGCCTCGGTTTTTTCGCGGCCGCACCTGCCGCAAGTGCAAAACCGCACTTGCCGCACCTGCCGCAAGTACGCCTATACTTTGCATGGCGTTTACCGCAACCGCGCCGCAAGTGCAGCCGGTATGCGGTAATTGCGGCAGATGCGTTTTTTTCACCGCATCTGCCGCAAATTTCAAAAAACGCTGATGTGAAAGGGCCCTAAAAGTGAGAAATTGTGTGAAAAAAAGAAAATGTTCATAATGACATTATCAAATTCTGTGAAGTAGCTGTAGATTCCAAATGCTCACTATACCCCTAGATAGAATCCTTGAGGTGTCTAGTTTCCAAAATGGGGTGACTTGTGCAGGAGCTCCAATGTTTAGGCACACAGGGGCTCCCCATATGCGACATGGTGTCCGCTAACTATTAGAGCTAATTTTCCATTCAATTTGTTAGCGGACACCATGTCACATATGGAGAGCCCCTGTGTGCCTAAACATTGGAGCTCCCCAACAAGTGACCCCATTTTGGAAACTAGACCCCCCAAGGAAAAAATCTAGATGCATAGTGAGCACTTTCAACCCCCAAGTGCTTCACAAATTAGTCTGTAAAAAGGAAAAAAAGAAGATTTTTGTGAAAAAATGTACTTTTTCATTTTTACGGATCAGTTTGTGAAGCACCTGGGGGTTCAAAGTGCTCACTACGCATCTAAATACGTTCCTTGGGGTGTCTAGTTTCCAAAATGAGGTCACTTGTGGGGGAGCTCCAATACTTAGGCACATAGGAGCTCTCCATACATGACATGGTGTCCACTAGCAATTGGAATTGTAAGTGGATACCATGTCGTGTATGGCGAGCCCCTGTGTGCCTAAACATTAGAACTCCCCCACAAGTGACCCCATTTTGGAAACTAGACACCCCAAGGAATTTATATAGATGCATAGTGAGCACTTTGAACCCTCAGGTACTTCACAAATGGATCCATAAAAATGAAAAAGTACTTTCTTTTCCACAAAAATTTTCTTTTTTCATTTTTACGGATTCATTTGTGAAGCACCTGGGGGTTCAAAGTGCTCAACACCCATCTAGATAAGTTCCTTGCGGGGTCTAGTTTTCAAAATGGGGTCACTTGTGGGGGAGCTCCAATGTTTAGGCACACAGGGGCTCTCCATACGCAACATGGTGTCCGCTAGCAATTGGAGCTAATTTTACATTCAAATTGTTAGCGGACACCATGTTGCATACGGAGAGCCCCTGTGTGCCTAAACATTGGAGCTCCCCACAAGTGACCCCATTTTGGAAACTAGACACCCAAGGAATTTATATAGATGCATAGTGAGCACTTTGAACCCTCAGGTACTTCACAAATGGATCCATAAATATGAAAAAGTACTTTCTTTTCCACAAAAATTTTCTTTTTTCATTTTTACGGATTCATTTGTGAAGCACTTGGGGGTTCAAAGTGCTCACCACCCATCTAGATAAGTTCCTTGGGGGGTCTAGTTTTCAAAATGGGGTCACTTGTGGGGGAGCTCCAATGTTTAGGCACACAGGGGCTCTCCATACGCAACATGGTGTCCGCTAGCAATTGGAGCTAATTTTCCATTCAAATTGTTAGCGGACACCATGTTGCATACGGAGAGCCCCTGTGTGCCTAAACATTGGAGCTCCCCCACAAGTGACCCCATTTTGGAAACTAGACACCCCAAGGAATTTATATAGATGCATAGTGAGCACTTTGAACCCTCAGGTACTTCACAAATGGATCCATAAAAATGAAAAAGTACTTTCTTTTCCACAAAAATTTTCTTTTTTCATTTTTACGGATTCATTTGTGAAGCACCTGGGGGTTCAAAGTGCTCAACACCCATCTAGATAAGTTCCTTGGGGGGTTTAGTTTTCAAAATGGGGTCACTTGTGGGGGAGCTCCAATGTTTAGGCACACAGGGGCTCTCCATACGCAACATGGTGTCCGCTAGCAATTGGAGCTAATTTTCCATTCAAATTGTTAGCGGACACCATGTTGCATACGGAGAGCCCCTGTGTGCCTAAACATTGGAGCTCCCCCACAAGTGACCCCATTTTGGAAACTAGACACCCCAAGGAATTTATATAGATGCATAGTGAGCACTTTGAACCCTCAGGTACTTCACAAATGGATCCATAAAAATGAAAAAGTACTTTCTTTTCCACAAAAATTTTCTTTTTTCATTTTTACGGATTCATTTGTGAAGCACCTGGGGGTTCAAAGTGCTCACCACCCATCTAGATAAGTTCCTTGGGGGGTCTAGTTTTCAAAATGGGGTCACTTATGGGGGAGCTCCAATGTTTAGGCACACAGGGGCTCTCCATACGCAACATGGTGTCTGCTAGCAATTGGAGCTAATTTTCCATTCAAATTGTTAGCGGACACCATGTTGCATACGGAGAGCCCCTGTGTGCCTAAACATTGGAGCTCCCCCACAAGTGACCCCATTTTGGAAACTAGACCCCCCAATGAACTTATCTAGATGCATAGTGAGCACTTTGAACCCTCAGGTGCTTTACAAATTGATCCGTAAAAATGAAAAAGTACTTTTTTTTCACAAAAATTTTCTTTTGTCCTCGATTTTTTTTATTTTCACATGGGCAACAGGATAAAACGCATCCTAAAATTTGTTGGCCAATTTCTCCTGAGTACACCGATACCTCATATGTAGTCATAAACCACTGTTTGGGCGCACCGCAGGGCTCGAAAGAGAAGGAGCGCCATTTGACTTTTTGAATGGTAAATTAGCTCCAAAAGTCAAATCGCGCTCCTTCCATTCTGAGCCCTGCCGTGCGCCCAAACAGTGGTCTATGACCACATATGAGGTATTGGTGTACTCAGGAGAAATTGCCCAACAAATTTTAGGATGCATTTTATCCTGTTGCCCATGTGAAAATGAAAAAATCGAGGCTAAAAAACATTTTTGTTGGAAAAATTAAAATGTCCATTTTTTGTTTCCACTTTGCTTTAGTTGCTGTGAAGCACCTGAAGGGTTAATCATTTTCTTGAATGTAGTTTTGAGTAGCTTGAGGGGTGCAGTTTTCGGAATGGTGTCACTTTTGGGTGTTTTCTGTCATGTACACCCCTCAAATGGACTTCAAATGTGATGTGGTCACTAAAAAAATGGTTTTGTAAATTTTGCTGGAAAAATGAAAAATTGCTGATGAACTTTGAACCCTTATAACGTCCTAACCAAAAAATTTTTTTTTTCCAAAATTGTTGCTGATGTAAAGTAGACATGTGGGAAATGTTATTTATTAACTATTTTGTGTCACATAACGCTCCGGTTCAACAGAATAAAAATGACAAATTTGAAAATTGTCAAATTTTCAAAATTTTTGCCAATTTTTTTATATTTTCACAAATAAACACAAAAATTATCGACCTAAATTTACAAATAACATGAAGCCCAATATGTCACGAAAAAACAATCTCAGAATCGCTAGGATCCGTTGAAGCGTTCCAGAGATATTACCTCATAAAGGGACACTGGTCAGAATTACAAAAAACAGTCTGGTCATTAAGGTGGAAATTGGCTTCGTCACTAAGGGGTTAATCATTTAAAAGCTACATTTTATGGCTGCTTAGGTTGTCTTTTTTAATATTAAAGATATTTTAATGGCCTGAAGTATATATGACATAAATTAGCAAAAACAAACAAATCAGGCAAGGGGCAAATATTTTTTTAAATTTACAAATTGTAATTTGTTACGAGAAGACAATCAGTAAGGATCTGTCTGAAACTCAAAAGGCAACTTTTGGTAGACTTGGTTCAAGCCAATTTACTTTTGCAAGTACATGGGATACATTGACCTTCACGATTTAACCCTACATAGGAAACTGGAAGAAAAGAAGAGAAGGCCTTCCATATAAGAAGTGCACAACCAGGAAATTCATGCAACAGTGAGATTTATTCATATTATGTGAAAGTGAAGGCTACAAAGAGCCCAACAATTTACTTGTTGGGCTCTTTGTAGCCTTCACTTTCACATAATATGAATAAATATCACTGTTGCATGAACTTCCTGGTTGTGCACTTCTTAAACAGAAGTCCTTCTCTTCTTTTCTTCTAGATATACATTTACTTCCATGTTGTCGCACTCAGACTACTGTACGCCTAGGCAGTTGCACCCCAAAACCCCTCCTGAAAGCTCTACATAGGAAACTGGACATGTAATAGGGTACCTAGGATTACAACCACATAGTAGTTGTTTGCCAGAGGACGATGTTGGAACTAGAGTGTCTAAGATAGTGAGATTACTGGACAGACAAGAGCAAGTGCATAGTCAGAAGAACTAATAAAGTTAGAGAAGGATTTTACAAATAAGCAAATACAATTCACAATTCCCAGCAGACTAAAGGAAGTTTGAATAGGGTGTGGTGCTTCCTTATTGAACACAGAAATAATAATAACACTACTGACTATCCTAAGTGATCAGCAGAAACGCACATTATTTGGCTTGCAACCAGCAATACTAAAAGAAAAGCAGAAAAGCACACATAGGGTCTTATCTGGGTGTAACCGGGGTGTTGTTTTGTATGCTGTTGCGCTAACCTTATGTTGTTGTGAGAGTCACAACAACTATTGAAGCATAAGCCGGCTTGCAGCACTCCGCCCAAGGAAAACGATTAAAGCATTAGATGAAAGGTGGTAATTCGTGCTCTGCCGTCTGTCTGTTGGTTTCAAGTAATCCAAGGAATCACAAAATGTTAAAAGCAATACCTTTAATGTCTATTTCTTACGCCTTTCGGGGTGCTCCAGACCACTTCATCAGAGAGCCACAAAGGTGGATTACTTGGAACCAACGGACAGACGGCAGCGCACGAACTACCACCTTTTCATCTAATGCTTTAACCAGCAATACTATCATACATTGCTGGGCCATGGCTCCATGCTAAGTGATGGTGACATCACGGTACTTCATCCCGGTCCTACTCAGAAAGTCAGTGCTGTTGCACCAAGCTATACAGACAGACATCACTCCAGCAGGGTCATGTAAAGAAATCTCATAAACTCATTTTACACTACATACTAGAGATCCCACTCAATTACAACAGCAATTTAGTTGTCTATTGCCAATAAGGTGTTGCCATAAAATCAGCTGACTAGTAGACAATCAGACAATCAGGAGTCAAAGTGAAAATCAACTTCTTTTAAATGGCAAAATGAGCAGTTATTGGTTGAAGTCACTGCACCTGCATTAATGAATTAATTATCTTAACCATTTCAAGGCCATTTTCTTTCTTCCTAACCAGACAGATTTTCATTCTTTTTAACACCAACATTTAACATCTATATTTTTTCCTAGTTGGGATCTGAAAATAATCTTAATCTATTTTATTTAGCAATATTGTCCATCATGTTTATGTACAAGAAATATGTTGCTTTTTCAACGGTCTAGAAACAATGATAAGGTCCATAATATGTATTTTTTTTATTATTTTGTAGCTAGTGGGAAATTCTAGCATAATTTATTTTATTTCCCTTGTAACTGGGCCTGTTATATTGTCCCCAGTCAATGGTGAATTTCTCCTCTTTCCCACATAAGGATGTTGATGGATTTCCTAGGACCAAGAAACTCTTGCTTTCTTGTTACACCCACATGGTAACTGGATTCAGAGGAGAAAGTGCTATGAGTGCTCTATTACTATATACATAGCACTTTTTGAGCCCATTAACACTCTCTGCTGTCTCTGTGGAACATCTCATTGTCTCTGGAAGATGGCTTCCTGCTTCAGTATCTGCACGTTCTTGTACAAGCAGCTTATTTGACATTGACCTTTTAGGACGTTAATGCAGAGAAAAGTGTAAAATGGCTAGACTTGTAAAGTCTATGGGCTGTCTGGAAAAAGTTAAAAATGCTTTAATATTTTCCAGAAATAGTGACTAGAAGAAAGACCATGTTGATAATTTAACTGTACTGTAGTTATTAATATTACTATATGTATGTGAATTCACATTAAATTGCATAACCATTCCAAGTGAAAGATTCTGTTTTAATACATTATACCTCTATGAAGTTAATTATTGGTATTATTAAATTATTTAGTGCCCTTCTTACAATAAATGGCTTCAGAAAGAAATATTAAGGTAATTGGAATCTAATGAGATCTAGATCAATGTCAGTGACCATTAGGGTAAACACTGAATAATAATAGAAAATGAAAAGTGTAATTAGGACCCATTACAACGTAAATAAGAGCATATTTTTTGTAATTTATATTTAGATCTATACCTTATGGCCAGTTTACACACAGCTACATTTCTAGCTTATCCACAGGTAACTTACTGGCTGCAGTGAAATCATGGATACATGATTCCATTTGTACACAGCAACAAGATAGAACCATGTCTCCATGATTTCACTGCAGCCAGTAAGTTACCTGTGGATAAGCTAGAAATGTAGCCGCGTGTAAAGTGGCCATTAGAGATAAAAAATTTTCATACCTGAAATTTGCATTGCAATTTAAGAGGGGATTTGGTTGTGTTCTGCTTACCAACCTCTCTCATGTCATCCATACCCGTTTCTGTATGTGGAATAAACACATAACACCCATGGAGAGGGGTATTAACCCCGCAGTTACTACCCTTAACTAGGGATGAGCGAGTATACTCGTTACTATTTGGTACTCGCCGAAAAGTACGGTTCTCAGGCTACTCCACGAGTTTCCTTGTGGATACTCGCTAGAAGTAACGAGTACAATGTAACTCAATGGGAAATGCGAGTAATTCCTAAGCTGGACCCTATACAACAGTCTGGGGGCTGAGGAGAAGGCTGAAATGGGTGCATGATTGTTTAAAAGCCAGCGGCTTTTAGCCAATCATTCAGCCCGATCCTCTGCCTCCCATCCCGATCCTGAGTTAGGATTGAGCGGGGAGCGCAGCACAAGGGAGCGGGAAGCGAAGGATCTGGGCGAGGAAACCGGCAGTGAGAAAACTTCACCACCAGCTTTCCTGTTCTGTGCCGCGTTCCCCGCTCCCTGGTTCAGCACTCCCCTCCCTAACTTAGGATCAGGTGGAGTGGTGGTGGGGAAGCGGGGAGGGGGCATCAGGGAGCTGGGAGCGCAGCACTGCACAGGAAAGGTGAAGTCTTCTCAATTCCGGCTTTCCTGCCGGTTATTTCAAATGTACAGCTGAGGTATCAGCTGATGCTGATCAGCTGTTCATTTGAAATAGCTGCGCGGTGCTATCAGCTATTGACAGTATGAGCTCACATGATCTTTCCCATGGCTGCACAGCTCAGCTACATCTCTGGTAGAGGTTCTCTACCAGAGATGTAACTGAGCTAAAGAAGAAGACTCCATTAGACTACGTCGGACGGAAGATTAATAGATCACTCTGTTTGTAATGACTCTATATAATATATGTGTCACTTTATGTATTGAATTACTGAAAAAAATTAACTTTTTGATTATATTCTAATTAATTGAGATGGTCCTAAATGTATCTTAATAGTTGTCATTATAATCAAGTAATTATTTTCTTGATCATTGTTATTATCATTACAATATACCAGATCATATGTATTTATAAAGGGCTGTACAGCTTTCATTTTTGTATCTGAAGCCTAAAAATTTACTTTCTTAAAGTATAAACGATACAATAACAGATTGCCTAACTGAGTGACAATTTAGTAAAGTACTTCAATCAATTTTCTGTACTTCCTTCATAGATTTATTTTTACAGGCTGTGAAATTAAAACAGCAAAAAAAAAATCTGAATTGCTGTTTGTGCAGGTTGGGAGATAGGAATTTAGCTTAATAATTGATTGGTAATAACTGATTTGACCTTTTTCATTCCTACCTCCTGTATGAGACCTACGCTATTGTTAGAAAATCTTATACAAGGCGATGAGAGAGCCGGAGATGAAGGGAAAAATGTTCTTTTCGTGCAAACCTTCAAGCGAGGCTTAATTAAAAATACTTGTTGTGGAAGTTGATGTAATAAGACATGAAGCATGAGTGTTTTAACAAAGGAAAGAAACAAGAATACAGGGCGAAAGATAATGGGCAAAAGAAAATCACCAGCAGTAAACTGGAAACATTAAGTTATTTTGAGGTATAAGGATAATATTCCTACATTAGCCCTTTAATACACACCAAGATAACAGTCGTAAATTTAAGAGAATATGTGTGGGAGGTGCTGTTACAGGTTTTGCATTGGGATCTAAATGTTTGAAGTTCATTGCCAGTTCCAGGTTTGTGCTACCCTGCTTGACACAAGGACTGACCATATGAGGTGGAAAAATTCCATATCAGGTTTCATTGCAAATTTGCTTTGTTTCCGTTGCCAAATACGTAGTCTATGTGTTATCTCTAATGGTAACGGAAGAGAGGAATAGGAGTTATCGTGCGCTGCCCCGACAAAGAAATGGATCCAAAGGATTTACCAAAGTTCCCGTTTATAGATTCGCAACGCGTTTCGTGAGTAACCTTCACTTCTTCAGGAACACAGACATTGTGTTGTGGATTTCTGCAATATAAATGAGCATTCTGTAATGTAATTAAAAATCCCCAGTATGCTTATTTTTACGTTCATGTTTTTATGGTAATATGCTTTATTGGAATCTCAACTGAATGTAATGTTTTGTAAATTTTAAGTAGATATATTTTATTTTGGTGAACGTGCACCTCAATTCAGCAGTGCATGAAATCACCTTTATACCTCAACACCTTTCAACCACTCTGTATATTTTACAATGACACAGGTGAAACTGGTGATGGCTTTGTGTTGTATACCGACTCTGATTAAATTGACTGATTGGGTGAGGGTCCTTTGGTCCTGACTGGCTGCAAACATATACCCCTCAGTGGGCAATGATGGTAATTTTACAGGGCACCTTTGACAACAATGCATATTAGTTGCTTTTTTGCTCTTTTCTTGGTTTCACATGTATTTTCCAGTTGATTTTTATGCATTATCTGATGTATGATGACTAGCCTGCCTGTCTTCTAAGATGTATACGAATTTGTAGGGGGTTTACCCACCTGTTTAATCCAGATACAGGCCTGTCTATCAGTGCTATAGATTATATGTCTGCTCTGGAAATAGATTTTTTTTAGATTTTTTTTTTTTTTTGTGATTCCACTGATTATTATGTCATTTAGTGCATCCTGTTCATTGCAGCCAGTCTTGATGTTAGCAGCCTGTCTGCTATTTTAATTGTTTTTAAATGTTTGTCATTGCACATGTGTGTACTTGTTTTTTCTATGGATAATAAAATTATTGAGATATATTAATTGGCTTGATCCCGGTCCATTCTACACGCTATCTTTTCCTTCCCTTTGCGACACTACTGCATGCCGACGTCACGCTTTTCTCGGCATGCTTTGCCCGATGCCATGTTAACTTGTAGCCTATGGGGATAGCGCGCCGAAAAAAATACCAAGAATTGGCATGTCAATTCTTTTTGCTCGGGCGCTTTTGCAGTGAAAGCGCTCGCTCAAAAATATACGGCAAGACGCCCTGTCTACACGCCTTCCAGTAAAAGCGCTGCGTAAAAGCAGGAATACACCTGCATTATGCTATGTGTGAACGTAGCCTAAGAGGCCACAGCCATCACTCAAAGAAGATGGAAGGGTGGAGATAGGAGGAAAACAAGCAGGTGAGATGGTGCATATAAATGTTGCTCAGAGTGCCTGTACTTGGTTTAAACAGTCATTTTGTGCTGACAAAATCCCTTTAAATTGCATATAATACAGCAGGTTTGAAAAGCGTGTACTCATTTTCCCCCACCTGACTGAGAGTTTGAGCTTGACTTGAGATTTCAGTGTGAGATCTTAGCAGGAGGGACATTAGAATCTGTAAATCAAGCAGGGTGGGCTCAGAGTGAGTTTATATTTTAACAAAAGATTATACAGACATATTTAAATATATATTAACCAGAATAATATCAGTTTCATTTAGTCTAGGAGGTGTATGTAAAGGGCATCTGTCACCAGGTTTTTTCCACCTAGTTTTAGAGGAGCATAATTGCAGACAGATCCTGATTCTAGTGATCTACTATATTATAAGCTGGTTTCAATAAAATTATCAGTTGGAGATTATCGCTAGAGGACTAGTAAACTGCTACCATATAGTCCTGTATAATCCCATACTCACCACTAATTAGCAGATTTCTGACTAGACGCAGAGTGTACATAAAGTTGCCAATAAGTGGTGTGCAAAAAGTTATATGAAGCTTAGCATACAGAAAACTGTTAGATCTGCAAGAGAGAAAACAGGAATTTTGTGAAAAATACTATATGAATCCGAGTGAGTGATGCATTGCTGGAATTAGGATCTCTGCTCATACATCAAGGTGCTTTCATACAGTGGGGGAAATAAGTATTTGATCCCTTGCTGATTTTGTAAGTTTTCCCACTGACAAAGTCTATAAGATTAACGGTAGGTTAATATTAAAAGTGAGAGATAGAATATGAAAAATAAAATCCAGAAAATCACATTGTCTAAATTATAGAAATTTATTTTGAGTAGGGATGAGCGAGTATAATCGTTACTATTCGGTACTTGCCGAATAGGAACGATATTCGGGCTACTCGCTACTCCCCAAGTTTCTTGTGATTACTCGGGAGTAGCGAGTAGTCCTTTAGCTTTTGCAGTGTATCTATATATACTGCGAAAGTGCACTAAAAGTGAATAAAAGTTGTTAAAAAAATAAAAAAAATATCATACTCAGCTATCCGACGCCTGCATCGGGACCGTCAAAGAAGACATCCGATCAACGACAAGGACCTGTGAGTCAGACAGTCAATCAGATGGCTGGTAGCGATCTGGACAATCAGATAGCCAAACGTCACAAACCATGTGATCACTACCAGCCACCTGATTGGCCAGATTGCCAGGACATTGATGCACGTTCAAGACCTGGCAATCTGGCCAATCAGGTGGCTGGTAGCGATCAGGTGGTTTGTGACGTCTGGCTTTCTAAGGATGTCAGGGAAAAGATCCTAGCCCTGCAAAAGGCTGGAATGAGCTACAAAACCATAAATAAATGCTGGGTAAGAAGGAGACAACTGTTGGTTCAATAGTAAGAAAATGGAAGAAATACAAAATGAGTGTCAATTGACATCGATCTGGGGCTCTATACAAAATCTTACTTCGTGAGGTATCCAGGATCATGAGGAAGGTAGAGAGATATGACTAAAACTACATGGCGGGAACTTGTTAATGATCTCAAGGTGGCTGGGACCATTGTCGAGTTGCCAAGTAACAGCCTCAAAATCTTAATGACTTAGAGATGATCTGCAAAGAAGAGTTGACCAAAATTCCTCCTGACATGTGGGCAAACCTCATCATCAACTACAAGAAACGTCTGCTGTGTTTGCCAACAAGGGTTTTGCAACCAAGTGTTAAAAATAAGGATTTGCTAGAGGGATTAAATACTTATTTCTCTTTGCAAAATGTAAATGCATTTATATAGTTTAGACAATGTGATTTCCTGGATTTTATTTTTGATATTTTATCTCTCACTGTTAAAATTAACCTACCCTTAAAATTATAGACTGTTCATGTATTTGTCAGTGGGCAAACTTACAAAATCAGCAAGGGATCAAATACTTATTTACCCCACTGTATTTGGTAACAAAGTACTGATGACAAGTTATTTTAAATAACAAATTCAGTTTATGTTGTGAACTCTGATGACAAACGTTATTTAAAATGTTATTTTTTACCGGTAGCTATCATACATTTGAGCGGCATTTTTATAAAATATTTAATTTCCACAGTCTTTGTACTCTCTAGGGGAATGTCAAATGTACTTACATACAGTTATTTAGGAAGTAAATGTGGCACCCCAAGGGTTAATGTGCCACAGAAATACCAACACAGGTTTACTCCCCACACAACACTACACTAGAAAGTGGGAGGAGTTTAGATGACACCTGCACTAGTGGGAGGAGCTAAGTTGTTTACCACAGAGAAGGAGAGACAGTTAGTTCAGTTTTAGTCAGAGTTTAGTTTGAGTCTGGAGCAGGAGCAGAGTCAAGTAGAAGTGGAGGTCCTGAGAGGTCTGAGGAGAGGAGACAGAGGAACAGAGGAACATCCCCGGATAAAGAGTTACCCCAAACTTAACCCCGGAGAGGCGCTTAAGACGGATACCGGATCCGAGGCTGTGCCTGAGACAGACAGGACAGTAAACACCGGCATAGTGAAGGTCCACCATCTTCACTGTACCATAGCAAAGCAACACGGAGGGGTCAGTGACACAGAGGACCCAAGTTGCCCAGCAGATTGGTACCCGTGAGCAGAGACAGGGCCAGCAGTATAGCTACAAGCAGCAGCAGGGCCACACACAGCGCTTAAGTAGGAAGCCAAGGACCCGGTCAGGGTGAGAGCAACCCGGTACAGACTCCGTGGACAATACTGTGTTATACCATCTGCAAGTAAAGACTTGGAAAACAACAGAAACCGTGAGTGTGTGTGATCCTTATACTGAAGCCCCACTTGCCCTCATATACTGCGATTACCTCTACTCTCGTCATCTCTACTGCTACCCCTACGCTCCTGCAGCATCAATAACTATCCTCACAGACTTTAACTACTACTACCACTGCCCCGGGGAACCCAGTTCTGCCCACAGGAACTATTCTATCCAAGCTGATATCCCATCATCCCCGGAGGTTCTGCAGCAGCGGCGGCCCCATTACTGGCCGCATATAGTGGGTGGCATCACCAGTGACAAATCCCCTGTAAATAACCCCCCATTTTATTGTGCGGGCCCGGGACATGGTCCGGACCAGGACCGCCGTAACATCCTCCAGCAGTACCCCGGTCCGGCACCATGTACCCCGTCCCAGTGGGCTCCACATAAACCCGGCTCTGCTACATCCTGAGGTCGCAGTGCGCGGTCACTTTAAAATATGTGACAAATCACTGCAACCTCTGTTACATCCTGTTGGAGCTGCAGCTGTGAGAGCAGAGACATCTGTGAGTTCCCCTGAGAACACAGCAGGCGCTTCCCACAGGACCTCAGTTGTGATCTCAGGTGAACTCACCTCTGGTGAATTCATGGAACTCATTGTACTCATTGAATATTGAACTCAATTCATGTAATCTGGCAATAAATTCAATGGTGTCGTATTTTTGGATTATTGACATCAGTGGTGGTGGATTACCACCTCAGGTCAGTTTAAGCGATGCGGGTGAGCTGTAACCTGAGGTGAACCTGACTGTGACATCACCCTGCTCACAGCAGTGGCTAAAAATAAGTCAGTTTCTGGTGCCACCACGATAGGACATCCAAAAGGATCCTGGATAGTTCTTGTGGGAGTAATAAAGTTGAAAACTAGGATAGTGTTTGCGTTCTTTTAACAAATTAATTATTTTTCACTGTGTGGTGTACTATTTACTTGTTACTTAGAGGTACCTAATGGCCGGGTCTACCATTGGCCAGACATTATGAACCTCTGGCTTAGTGCCAGCAAGCAATACATAGCTGGCATTAACCCCCTTATTACCAAGTCTACAAATGGCACCAGGGCAACTGGAAGAGTCGAAATGAACGGGTCATTTTCTGGGGTGGATCTGAGCTGCAATTCACAGTGTGGGGGAAGAATACATGAGCCTCCCCATGCTGAGTGTTCCAGCCCCCAGATGCCTAGTTTTACCTGGCT